>LSYV01000002.1:6129708-6164923 GCA_001584585.1 Gonium pectorale
GCTCGCCCTCCGAGCGTCGCCCCGCCCTCATCGCCCGGCCCCTTTTCAACCGCGCCCGGCCCCGCACACCTGCTGCACGATGGGGCTGTTGGGGTCGTTGCAGGGGTACTGGCAGTGAAGCAGGTACTTGGACACCTCAGCCAGGAACGCCTTATACATCGGTATGACCTGCGGTGACAGCAGGGGGGCCCAGGCCCCACTTACGACGTGGGAAGCCTAGAACGAGCTGGTCAGGTGCACCACGAGCGCTTGTGCGGAGCGAAATCCGCAGGTCCCGGACGCCACGGCACCGCAGTGATCACGGCACGGCCGGTCACCACGACCCCAGCGAGCTGTAGCCAGAGGCGCCACACACATCCTGGAGCACAGCTACTCCTTGAAGGCAAAGGGGCTACGTCGCGCCCGCTGCCGTCCGATCCACATGGAGCGCGCTGGTGATACCGGTGCCGCCTCCGACCCGTTGCAGCGCGCAGGCCACCCGTACCTCCTCCTTCTTCATCTCGCGAAACATGTCCTGCTGGGCGTCCGTCGGCACGGTGTTCATGCCGCTGCCGAAGCACGAGCGCGAGTCGGGCGAGGAGCGGCAGCGCTCCGTGAATGCCTGCACCATCCCCAGCTGCTCATCGCGGCAGCTAACCACCTGGGGCGCCAGATAGACATGGGGGCACGCCAGAGCCGTCAGATCTATGGCAGTGGGCCAAACGGTCTGGAGGCTATAGAGGATACGGTGGGTTGGGCGGATGCTATCGCGAATTGCCGCCAGCGTGGACTCGGGGCCGCTCCATACGAGATGCGCTACTTCCAGTGCGTCCTGCCCAGCGCCCCGCTAAGTCCACAAGAGAAGCGCCTCTGGAGACAAATCCAGCACAGAAGGTTGGGCTTCCTTTCACGCATGCGATTTGAGCGGAGCTGAGCGGCCTCCCCCCCGGTGATGAGCACCCGCACGCCCCGACGACCGCGGGACGACCGCTGTCGGACCAGCATCGCTTCGTGCTCAGAGCTCCGTAACAGCACACATGCCCCCTTCGGGACACTGCCAGCAGCGGGGCTATGCCCCATGCCACGGCCCCACCTTCTCCAGGATGTGCGTCCGCGCCCGCAGCTGCTGGTTCTCCGCGGATAGATTCTCGAATGCGGCCTTCTTCTCTGCCACCTACAGGGGGCCGTACTCCCCGTCTGTCCCCGTGCAGGCCCGGGCTTACAAAGGAAGCATCACTGTGACCAGCCCGAGTGCGCCTACCTCCCGCTCGAGGCTAGTCATGCGCTCCTTCTGACGTGCTCGAAACCTCTTCTGCGCGTTTGGACACTCCTTGGGCTTCGCCCCCTTGGGGCTAGCGCCTCGACCCGCATGCTGCGACCCGGAGCTATGGTGTGAAGCCACTCCTTCGGAGCCACCGCCATGCATGTCGCCGTTCAGCGGCTGCCCTAGCGGCTGCCCTTGGAAAGTTGTGACATCCCGGGCACTTAGCAGCAAACTCTCGAGTTCTGAGTAGGTAGCAATCATCTGGAAGCCTTCAAAAAAGGGAACCAGGTGTGTGCGCGCGTCAGGCGTCAGGTACCATATCTCAGTCAAGTAAAGTTCGCCTGTTGGTTCAAAGGGGCAACGATTTTACCAGTATGTCCTTAAATGCGGTCAGGTTCATAAAGAATCAAAGCGTCAGGTCCGACCCAGTACAGCGACGCACGTACGGCGCCTGCCGGTGTGCTGTCGGGGGGTGGGGGCATGGGCTCTTTACATGGCACTGCGCACGTCTACCATCCGTTTTGCAGGGGGCGCTCATCTGGGCCTGCTGGGCCTTCACGCTCAAATTCCAGCGAATACTCCGTGCTAGTGTGAAGCTAACTGAGCGTGCCTACGGCCTCACCAAACCCGTGTCGAAAGAGACGGGCTCCCTCTTTCTGTGCAGGTTTCTCTTTTTTTCACTTGCGCACATTTGACGTGCGTACGGCACAAGGGACGACGTACGTAAGGCTGGTCTGTATGTACTTCAGGTTTCGTCCCCGCAATCAGGCCTCTGAGAAAGGGAAAGGTGCGCATTCTTAGCAGGCCACCACAGGGGCGCCTTCACGCTTCGCGCAGACCGATGGTAACTGGGCGTGCCTACGGCCTCATCTGGGCTCTACCAAACATCACCCTTGCCAAATGTACAATTTGCCTTTGTGACGATGCTTCCAAGTTCCAACGGGGCATTATGCTAGTTCACCGTTCTCAGCGTTGCAGCACTTGGTACCGGCGAGCATGCCCCACCACATCCCAGCGGGCCAATAAATGTTCGGTACAAGAGCAACAACTGCACACGTGACCCCAAGCGCATACACGAATACGGTGCTCATGTCAAGCAGCTGCCTCCTCTTGCACACGACGCCACATGTATTGATATGTACACGGGCGAGGCGCTTAGACACCGCCTGTGCCAACCAACGAGCAATGCCTTAGCGCAACTCCCAGTTGGGTTTCGCAAGGCTGTAGGAAGTATTTGTGAGGGCGAGCCCGACCCGGCGGAGGGCAGGAGCGCTTCCCTCAGAAGGGCATACGATACCGGTCAACAGCTCCGCCACCAGCCTTTGGCGCCACCGACCGATCCCGGGCGTAGTCCTGGTAGCAGGGCCGAGGGCAGCGATAAGCAGGTGCCTCAGTACCCGGAGTAGAAGCGGAAGCACAGATTACAGAAGGTAATCAACCGGTAGTAAGTGTCAAGTCCACACCAACACACCTGCAAGAATCTGTCCAGCTCCTGGGGCTCATCACCATGCCGGCGGCCCACATGCGGTGTGTGATCTGCGTCCCAGGCGTAGCCAGGCACAAGGAGCGGCACTGGACGAGTTAGGGCGCGTTACAGGCGCGCTCTCAAGGTCTGGAACACTTTAAATCGGCTGGTTAGGCTCGTGAGCTAGAGATGCGCAGGGAGGTCACGTTGACCCCTATGCCCCGTTGCGGGCCCCGTCAGCCCTGAGGAAGGCCGACAGCCATGCGAGGCAGGCATTGTGGGACCAACAGCCGTCGGCTGCTTTTCAAGCCCATGGCCTCACCTAGCTGCTCCACAAGCACGCGCTTGCGGGCGGCCGCGCGGTACCGCAGATCGTCCATCGGGTCGATCAGGCCGCCAGCCAGGGCCCCTGCACTAGCCGCGCCGCCAATGGGCCCACCACCAAACGTTCGCCCGGGCGGTGGAAACACCAAGGCGCTTTCCTCGCTCAGGAACTCGCTGTCTGCATCCTGCAGTGGGCAGGGCGTATTGCGCAAAAGGTGCACCATAGACCATACGTGAAGGCTAGGGAGCAGAGGCAGCTGCGGTCCATTGACCTTGGCAGATGCGTCGCTGAGTATGAGGGCGGAATGCCGATCAGCTGTACAGCAAAGACTGCCGCAAAGCCCTTCGACTGCGACGGTAGCTGCCAAGTCTCCACCGTGTAAATTCCTTCAGCACCTTTCATAAACGCTCGTACCCACCTTCGGACGCGAAGGCACCGCAACGCCTCCGATTCTTGGTCCGTCACCGCTGCCCGAAACGCGGGCACCTGCTGCCCTGGGAGCGCCAAGCAGCGCTGGCGGCGACCGACCCACGGGCCACAGCTGCTGGCTGGTACCAGTCGTGGGAAGTGGCGGCAAGCCGGGCAAGGCGAGCCCACGAGCCCCCAGACCCGGAGATCCGTGGGGATAGAGCTGGCCAGCACTAATGGAGCGAAGGCCTCCGGCACCTCCGCCCAGCAGCTTCGCCGGACCGCTGGCACCGGACCCGACATTGAGAAGGGCCATATCCAACCCTCCATCCCCGCTTTCCCGAGACAGCCTTGGGGAGCCCTCTATTAGCAAGGGGGCTGCGCCAGGCGGCGGCAGGCCGTCGGAGCTGTGTATTGCCGGCAGCCGCCCGCTGGACGAGGGCAGATTGATGCCGAGCGCCGCAGCTGCCGGGAGGCCGCCAGTGACAAGATCGACTCGTTGTGGCTCACCGAGCACCCCGCATAAGAGGCTGTAGCTGGTTGTAATGTCCTGTCGCAGGGCCGCGAGGCTGGCGGTCGTGTCGCCGGTGTAGACTAGCGGCGGCCTGTGCAGGACGGATAGGACACCGCTAGCAAGGTGGAGGCAACCCAGATGATGAAAAAGGGCGACACGGCGTGGCACGCTGCGGCCACGACAGTCCTTGGCTCGTTTCTTACCGGCCAGGCGGTCCCGACAGGGCACCTAGGGTCGCCACGAGCTGCTGCCTCCCCGCCGCTACATAGGGATTGGATACGGATCCCACATGACCCATAGGAGGCATTGCAGGTTGAACCGGTGCGAGAGCCATGGCACCCTCAGCGGAGCCGAGCGGTCCAACCCTCGGGCTCTCAGCGACGGGGTCCCGGCGCGCAGGCTTCTTCGCTGCAGCTGCCCTACTATCGTACTCCAGAGATGCCATGACCGCTAGCTACGCCCGTATTGGCAGAGGTAAACCGCGATTTTTGCATGTCGATGCGAAAGGTACTTTGAATAGGCGTCAAACTTCAGCCCATAATACAATGAGAATTGAAGCGGATACGTACGAGGCTGAGAAGGCACAGTTACTGGTGGCACTTGTTCTCCGAATAAGTATGAGCGGAAGTGATGCCAACGCTAATTCGACTTCTTAGGAGCGGTGAGCTATACGCTTGGCTTGGCATCGTGGCAACTTTGATAACGGAGCACGACGCCGAATTCCAGTTCCACTTCAAAACGCAGTGACACGTCAAACAGAGACGAGGCATTAAATCCTACACCGTAGCTCCTCAACGTAACGGAGAATAATGCGCGTTGATCCGGGGGAGCTGTCAGACTTTTAGACCAGCTTCTTGCATGTTGCTTAATAGCGCGTAGAAGGGGACTCACATGGAGACGGAAGAGTCTCAGCGCCAAGCGCTTCGCGCCCTCGGTCGGCGAGAGCTGCAGGCTAAGGCGAAAGAGTGTGGCGTGAGAGCGAATGGGAAGAGCGTAGAAATCGTGGAGCTGCTGCTTAAGGCGCAAGGCAAGCCCGAATGCCTGCAGATGCCTGCCAGCTGAAGCTTCAAGCTGCCCGCGCTGCGCAGGGTTTGGCACTGACGAGCAGGAGAATGTCGCCCCGACGTGCAAGAAGGAGGCCCCTGTTTTATCGCCAGCAGTGGCTGCGAAGGCTGGAAGCAAAGAGGCGAACCGTGGGCATCCACATGAGACAGACCTCTCCTTTCAGGCCAGCCCGCCACCGTCTGCGACCGCAGCCAGCCTCGCGGTGCTGGCCTCCCGCGCGTCCGCCAGCGCCTTGGCCGCGTCCCTCAACAACTTGAGGCTCAAGTCGCAGCTAAAGGCTACCACGTCCCGGGCCACGCGCATTCCAATCACGCAGCCGACTGAGGAGGACGTCCTGGGGTTAACTCCCGACCTGGAGGCAGCCCCATCTGCCTCCCTGGCGGATCCGAGCCCAAGCCCTGACGCCATGCAGTCCGATGGCTCACCCGCAGCGGGCGCCTTCTCCACGCCGTGCCCCTGCCCGCTGCTTTCCGCACCGGAGGACGGAGGGGACCTTGTCGTCTCCCGCCGTCTCTTCGGGCAAGCCCCGTCGCCAGCTGCAGGCTTCGCAGCGGACCCGGGTGTTCACGTGGAGCCAGTAGAGCGTCCGCCGGTCGCCGGTGAGTCAGACATAGCCACCGGAGCCAACACGAAGCAAGGTACTCCCCTGCAGGAGGCGGTGGCCCCAGTCATCCTCACTGCCCTGGAGGAGCCCAGGCCAGCCGAGCCACCGGCTGGCGGCAAAGTGAGCGCACTGCACGTGACGGCGCGAACCCCCATGCGGCAACAGCGCCTCCTGGGGCTGGCAATGGTGCCCCCGCTCGGCCAAGTTGCTCCGACGCCATTCAGCCGCGCTGGCGCCGGTGGCGGTGCTGCCGCCGTAAAGCTGCTGCCCCGCACGCCGGGTACCGCGCTGAAGACGCCTGCACGGCGAGTGGCCGTGGAGACGAACGAAAGCGAGGCGCGGGCCATGGACGAGTGGGTGTCACAGAACCTCCTGGTCCCTGCTGGCGAGACAGGCGCTGACGGTGAGAGAGATGTCGGCCCCATAACCATTAAGAAAGCACTAGACGTATGAAGATGCAGCCGACGCGGGCTGTTTTATGGATGACAACGGCCTACGAATGCCACTTCCATAGGCTTGCGGTGGAGCGAGCTCGTGGGCCTCGAGGACGCAAAGGGGAGCCTGCTGGTGAGAATCCCATCGGCATAGCCACGCGACCTGCTTGTCATGGTTGAGATGCAGTCGGAAGCACCTGCTTGACGGGCACATGCCACACGATACATTCGTCAAAGCAGCGCCGCCGAAAGCGGATAAAGCACCATCGATGCTCCACCTGCGATGCAGGCCATCTGTTTCAGCGGCGACAGCAGCTCGGGGCCTTCTCTCACATCGACGCCGGAGGCAGGCGTGAAGAAGCCGTTGGGCGCGCCCGTCCAGGAGCACTCTTCAGCAGGAAAATCCGCTCGCGCAGTAGACCCCACCGTGTCTGGAGTCTCAACTGGGGCGCCGCGGGCCGGGAGCGGGTCAACAGCTGCTGCTCGGGTTGCTGCGGCGTCGCCCATCGGCCGCACTGAAGCTGGCAAAGCGGCATCGGCGGCGGCGCTATCAAACGCCGCTGTGCTCCTGTGCGGGCCGGCCGGAATGGGCAAGGGCAGCGCTACCCGCGCGCTCGCAGCGGAGCTTGGGGCCTCATACATTTGTGTCCCTCACGATCTGCCGGCCCGTAGCCCTGACGCCAGCGCCGCCGTCCGCGCTATCTTCCGGGTAATTAGACGTTGGTCGTAGATGCTCTTGTAACACAACCTTGTGACTGGGGGCCTGTATGCTTGCTATGCGAACTCAGGACACGGTGTACCTGCCCTGATTGCATGGAACACTTCGATTGCACGCGTGCCGGGCGTGTCAGGCGGGGGAGGCGTGCATTGCAGGTAGCCAAGCGAACGCCGGGGCCGGTGGTGGTCCACCTGGAGGACGTGGACTCACTGGTCGGAGCAGACGCCTGCGCGCAGAACCCGGAGCTCCGCAAGATACGGACAGGTGCAGGGGCGGGTGCAGCGCACTGGGCTCTTACCCGGGTGGCCGGCTGTGGTTGGCAGTGCTCCGCGAGTATAGGAGTTAGTGACCTTTGGTTGAGCTCTTGGCTTTCGGGCTTGCCACCCATGTGAAGGGGACAAAAATGATGTCGGCGGGCAGGGTGCCTATCAATTCTCAACCGCCATGGTAGTTTCTGGCCCCATCTAACTCCTTAACCCCTTGGCTCAGAGCTGCTGGTCGCCGTTGATGCGCTTACGCTTAACCTGCAAGGGGCGCCCGACTGGTCTGCCAGCCCAGCGGAGCGGCGCGGTGCCTCTGCCGCCTCCGCCGGGGCGCCTGCAGCCGGTGACCGCCGCTCGTCGTGCAGCGGCGGCCTAGGCGCCCCGCGGGTCAAGGTGTTGGTGGCGTCGACCAGCAGCCGGCCCTCGGCGCTGGACGACGTCCTGGCCACCAGCCTCAGCCGCACAAAGCGCCTGCTGACGGTAAGCATGGGCAGCTGTGGCGACGGGCTTATAGCCATGATTCGACGCGCAGAACGCGCAACCCGCCTCGAGCCCGTCCGACATGTTACAGGCCTCTCAGTCGGATACCGTGTACCGAAATGCCCGGGTAACATAATTATCACCCTTGTTACCATATGAGGCCGGTGCTGCTTAGCAGGCTCCTCCGGACGCCTATATGAGGGAGATGTACCTAGTGGGGAGGATGGTAGCGGAGGGCGCGGCGTTGGACGTCCGGCAGGTGGAGCATGTCGTTCAGTGAGTGCCGTGCGCAAAACGGGTTGGACAGTTGCCATGGAAAGCCACAATCTGCGGGGGCATGTAGACCATGTGGTAGTTGTACATACATCATCGGCTACCGTCAGTACTACAAACATTGATTATTCTGGGTCGTTGCCCGGGCATCACTAATCGCTGCAGGCAGACGGAAGGCCTCACGCTGGGAGCCCTAAGCGCCGTGATGGACGCTGCCGTCGAGGTGGGTTACGAGCCGGGTGCACGAGTGTTTCTCAACCCCAACCGCATGTACGACAGCGCGTATATCCAGCGCACCGGACATGTAACGAGACAGACTACCACAGATACATGGAGTCCTTTCCATGACCCTGCCACAGGCGGCCAGGTCGAAGGGCGCCGACATCACAGCGAGCGGCATGGCGGCTGCGCTGCAGCACGTGCAATCGAAGCGGGCTGGTACGCCCACATTTAGCGAGATGGAGCGCTGGCATGTGCGACTGACAGCGCCCAAATGCGCATGACCAAGTGGGCACACCGTTGCTGAAGTGGCGGTTGGAGCCTCAGGGCCTGCATTAGCGTGCACATGTGTGGTCCTACGGCTATTGGCCGGGGTATGGCCTAGACAGGTTGTGTGGTCGCATACATCATGAGTTGTGGGCCCTGTGATAGGCCTTGTGGGCTGGCCGGTGGCAGGTGACTCGACATGGGGCGGTGAGGGACCCAGTATGGCAGGTTGCATGCAACGGGTCCGCGGTGCCAGGATTCGGTGACGAAGTGGCGAGCTGCACTGGACTCCACTCAGAATTTGCACTATCTTCTGCAATAGCTTTGTTGCACGGGGCCCATGAGCCATGACAGGCTTGGGCCTGTGGTGGGTTCCTACATGAACCGGGCGCAGTCAAGCAGCCCCGGGGTCTTGCACGCAGTGGCAAGCACGGGACTGACGGCGCTGTATGCTGAGCCGCTGCATGCTTGCTGACCTGCTGAGCCGCTGCATGCTTGCTGGAGTTCGGCTTGTTCTTCTGGGGAACTAGTAAGCATATGCCCTTCCATATGCGCATTGTGTAGTGGGCCGGTCGGGCAACCAGGACCACCAGTATTCTAAGCTTCTTGAGAGCCGATACGGTTGCTGGGAAGGCTAGGTAGTAGTGGCGCCCCGCGGGTCAACGTAGGTATCCTCGGAGAGTCTGGCTATAGGCGGCAGGGCGCCGCAGTCCGTGGGCCTTCCGAGTCTCGCGCTGGCCGTGGCGCTGGCCAAGGCTGATACGGCAAGGAATGATTTGCATGTCTTGTACTTGTCCGTACTGACTCGCGTGAGCCAGCACATGCCAGCACCAGAGCTGTTCCCTGGCAAGGCAGTCAGGGACTCCTGTCGGTGACGGCCCCGGAGCGCTTCTTGAGCTTCTTGTCACCGAGTCCCTCTCAGGCGTACGACCCCCGACCGACCCGCGGGACCCCAGACCGGCCTGATTCTCCAGAAGACGTTACCCACCCCTGATATTTATGTACCGCTCGTGTTGGCCTGAGCAGGACGAGCGATAGCGTCGCAGCATACCATTCCTTCCTACATTTACTGTATTATTATAAGACATTTGCCGCTTCATAACGCTGCAGCATCACCTTGCAGACGCGAGGCCCAGTCGACAGCTCACAAGGCTCGACCTACTAGCAACCTCGCTTCAACGGCTATTGCTCATCACTTACACCAAAAGGATATTGGCACGACGTACCTTCGCTGTCGCATGCCGGACCTGGGGCCATGGAGGGGCCCGACGGTGACTCCACCGCGCGAGCGGGAGGGGTCCAGGGTGACCGGGGTATGCTGAGGCTTCACCTCGGTATCGTTGACCCCACCGCAGCAGTCTACTGGAAACCAGACGGTGAGGCCCCTTGCGGTGACGGGGACGGCGTAGCCCCCCGTCACGGCGATCACCGGGTCCCCTCCTTCGACCCTCCCCTCCTTCGCCCAAATCTTGTACCAACTCGATCGTCGTTCCCTGGCCCGAACCCTCCTGTCACAGTCCGACGCCGCAACCGTGTCTTTCTTGCAGTCTGTGTCTGCCGTGTCGTGGGACAGTGCTGCGCCTTGTGCCTGTGAGAAGGCGGTCACTGCCAACACCTGTCTATTCGCTGACCCCAGCCCTACCTTCCCGACCGTCCCCACCCCCATAGGCAAGCGGTTCGTCGGCACCGCAGATGGCAACAAGCGGCCCAGCGACCCGGCTAGCCTCATACCCTACCTGTGTAGCGACTGCACCGTCAAGCTCGTCAGCGGGCGCACCTACCAGCTCCGCATCAGCAGCAGCCAGGCGCTGCGTGTCGGCCCCGGCGGGCGGTGCTGCGTGCGCGAGGTGATGATGTTGGGGCGGCAACGGGGTCCGGCGCCTGAAACGAATGCTCATCGCAACGGTGCCACACCTGACACCTCCCTTGACAGTGTGCCGCACGCGCCGACTGCAATGCTCAACGCTTTATCGACCCGCTTCGGCCCTCGGCTCGACGAATGCTCAACCCAGCCCAGCTGCTTGGCCCTCCTCGCAGCCGGACACAGCCGGCAGGCTGGTTGAGATACCGCTGTTACCGCCCGACGCCGTCGGGTCGCCAGCGGTGGGGGGCGGCGGGCCGCAACTGGCGGCGGGGCTGCCGCCAGTGGGCGCCCCCTTGGAGGGCGGCCTGCCGCTCAGCTGGCGCGACAGCGGCTCCGACGCGGGCCGCACCAGCTACACGGCGGAGCTAACCTGCAGCCTGCCGCCCACCCCCGCGGGCCGCCGGCAGTACCTTGTGGTGTCGGCACATGTGGAGGTGGGGTGAGCTCGCCGCTGCCGAGGGGCCAATGGGGAGGTATGCGGCGGCCAGACCCACCCAGCGGCCTCCCCAAAGACGCGGTGACGCTCCGGGCAGCGGTTACGTGGGGTTGTGCAGGCAGGCTTGTGGCAGGCTTGTGGGCATTCTCTCTCAATGTGCAACCAACCAACCAACCAACCAACCAACCAACCAACCACACATCGGCCCGGCGCAAGTCGGCGTCGCCTGCTGTGCCCAGCCCACCCCTACCCCGCGCGCGTGTGGTGTCCTGCGCGGCACAGCGCGGAGGCGGCTGCAGCCGCCTGCCCAGGCGTTTTTGCCCATACGTGTACATATCTGGGTATAGTGCAAATCATATGTCACACTTATGTGATCGATACCGAGCATGGAACGGGCTGGGAAGAGGGTGTCGCTGGGACCTCGTGTCAGTGGCCTTCTTCATGACACTTCTGGCCCGCCGGCCCCACCTCTCGGCGTCCCGCAGGACTTTGGCTGGGTGGAATGCCCCGTGCAGATCAAGGTGGGACCGGTGGGACTGAAGCGCGCTGCTCGTGGTCATGCGTTGCCGCAAGTGTACGGAAAGCGCGGTGCGGGCAGGATCGGGGGAGTGCGTGCGCTGCCGGATGCCTGACTGGTGTCCGGGCTGGTCCTGGTCGGGGAACGACCGTTGGGCTGGCCTCTGTCTTGTGGTGGGTGGGCAGGGCCGCCCATATCTGCAAGTTTTGCGTTGATGCAGCGAGGCCTCCGCCCAGCGCCCGGACGTGTTGCGTATGGCCCTCTGGGTGCAGCGGGTGCGCTGGTGATGCGTGTCCCCGTCTTGCGATGCGTTCGCCTGCCGGCGACTTCACCCTGCCGCCGCCTCCCGCCTGCTCGCCCACGCTGTCGGGTGCAGGTCTACAGCCGGACGGACAAGAACGCGCGCGGAAGTGGGTTGGGGTGGTTGCAGGAATGTGGGCTTGCGGGGACGGAGCATGGCGGCCGCCGTCCCCGGCACCCATGGCGCGTAATACGCAATGCACCGCGCCCGTTTGTTCGTGCCGCCTGCCGCGACCCATCTGCTGCACCCCGGGTCCTGATCATGATCCGCGCATCGGTCGCCGCAATACGGTCGCCGCAACCACAGAACGAGTATAGAAGCGGCCCTGGCAGGGCCGCACCGGCCTCATCAAACGGCATTATGCTAGATGCGGGAGGACATGTACTGATGCACGCAACGGCCTGCGTCCTCGGTGCCCTCCGCCGCCGGTGGGGCTCCCGGGCGCCCCACACGCGCCCACAGGCTTTACCCTGCGCTTCATCCAGTACGACTTCCGGAGCGACTCGTCCGGCAGCGGGGCGCTCTTCGCAGTCAACGTGCACCGCCTCTGAGGCTGTGCGGGACTGCCGGCCGGCGAGGGCCGCAGCAGTGCGGCGATGCGCTGTCGGACCGGCGGAGCCGGGCAGCGAGCTTGGCGGGAGGTGGACTGCGATGTGACGGCGCCGCAGCGTGGGCCCTGCGAATGTGGCTGCTAGGGCAGCGAGCACTGCACGTACTTTGCCGTAGCAGGTGCCCGGGCAGCGGTTGTGGGCCTACGAAGCCTGCTGGTGCTGGACCTTGTAGGCATTGTGAGCCGGTAGCGCAGCCACCTCTGGGACCGGCTTCTCAGGATGGCTTCTCAGCATGTGGTCGCGGGGCGCATCTGTTGCGAGGATGCGTGTCAGTCCTCCCGTGTGTAGCCCTCACCTGGCCATCGGACCATGGCGTGAAACTGCATGCCGGGCAATGTATCTGCCTCCGTCATGGGCTCACGGCCCTGCTGCCGCAACTGCCATGCGGTCAGGTACAGGTACGCAGCTGCACAGGACTTACAGCTGTGTACTGAATACGAAGAGGGGTAGCCCACAGTGCCGTACAGCACGAGCCGTGGCCGTTCCCTGCTCGAAGAGTTCCATGAGATGTGGCTCCTGGCCTACCCTGCTAACCCTGGCCGCCCTACGTGGGCGCGAACCCCTGATAGGTGGGCTGTGCGGTCAGTTGCAATTACCCGCCATCATGTATCATGGTCCCTGCGCTCACTTTCGATTCATACACGGGAAAGATGGAGCCCCTCACATGTCAAGAGCAGCAAGCCCGTTGGCACCTTACTAGAGCACCGTAGGGCCGCCGCGTGCAGCACGAAAGCTAACCAATCCATGTTCGCATGTATAAACGTACACCGTTGCAAGTACTCAACAGCAAAGCCTGAAACCCTGCATTCGTTGGAGGCGTAGGGATGCCCATCACGATGCCCAGGAACCCCTTCCGCCCTTCGTCGGCACCAATCGCCCCATGCCAATAGGCACACTTCAGCAACCAACACCTTTAAAGCTCACGCGCTGCTCAGGAGCGCGCCTCGGCAGGCCCAGCCAAGCCTGTCCAGGACACTCACGCGCATTGCGGGGTGCTCACGGCCGCGCGCTGTTGCACGCACTGCCGCCCTGCGGCCCGGAGCCACAACACACTGTACACTGTAACGTAGCGTCTGTTGCGCGTCGTTTCGGGTACGCATCGAAGCGGCACAAGAGTGAAGTCCAGGAGCAAATTCGGGCCTCACCGCGGCGCCCACTGTCGAGCCCACACGCTGCCGCCAACACCAACTGGTGGCGGCAGCACACGGCAGGGAACGTATCGAACGCCATCGTGCTAAACAGCGCGGCCTGAGGCCCCGCACTTATCGGGCATGGCACGCATTGTGTAACGCTTGATGACGACAAGCAAACCATGCCCACGCCATGCTCCAGCAAGCACCACCCGGGTCTCCCGCTCTAGCTCTTCCCTTCGCCCTACACCGCAGCCGATACCGCTTGGACAGCGTGCATGTGTGTGGCCGGAATCCAGAATTCATACAGGCATTCGCCCTCGGTACTGGCTGGCACTCATAGCGAGCGGACACCAAGCCAAGAAGATAGGGAGCAGAGTGCGTGGGCAGCGCCTACTCCTTGCGCGCGCCAGGGCTTGTGTCGGCGTACCGCCTCTCACGCAACAACATGGCTAACGCCCAGGCAAGACTCGAGCAGTGGTTGGGGATGCGTACCGCTATGTGCCACGACCACGACCGAACCGAACCTGCCCGTAGCCAGGTAAGTACGACGGCCGGCAGAAGCCTGCCCGTCTGCGAGCGACCCATGCACGTCGCAAGGCGTGCACTGCCCAGGCTGGGTCTACGTGCCGTATTGTGACGGCGCGTGATAAACGGGACACGGGGACACTCCGTGGCGCCGCCCCTGCACGCACGCACGCACGCACAACAGCAGCAGCAGCAGCCGGCGCTTTGCGCTGCCAGCCCGGCCCCGCGGGCAAGAGGGACCGCCCGCGCCTATGACCCCGGCTGGGTGCGCACCGGGCATGCCTCCACGTCCACCACGTCACGCCCCAAGCCAGTCAGTCGGGGCGTCACCCGCATTCCCCGCCCGCCATTCCTAACTTCGTCGGCCGTCTACCATCACGTCTTATGCACCCCTTCAGCTGCGTGTGCCTGGCGGACACTCCTCAGAGCCCGGCCTCCAGTTCACCAGGACAATCGCCGGTGGCCGTGGCCGTGGCGGCAGCTTTCATACGTCGGTCCCACACGTCGCTAGAGGTACGACAACGACCACAACCGCTTGTCTCGGCGGCAACCGCGGCGAGATCCTCAGCGGGCCACCCAACGGCACACCTGGCGACGACGACACACACAGCAATGGCGACAGCGACGTTTACAGCGGCCCTGCCAGCGACACGCCTATCCAAAAACATGCACAGCTTGGATACCATTCACGCGTCCCCGCGGCCTCGGTACCGGCCTAACGTCGTACACGACTCACCACCCAACGCGGCAGCCGCAGCGGCATTCACAGCGGTCCCAATAGCAGCAGCAATCACGACAGCGGCAACAGCAGTCACAGCGGCAGTGGCGATCCCAGCGGCAGCGGCAACCGCAGCGGACCTCCCAGCGACACGCCTACCTAACGCCTTCTCCCGCTGCCGCTCCCGCTGCCGCTCCCGCTGCCGCTCCCGCTGTCTTCGCTGCGGTCCAGCTGCTCCTGGTGCTCGTCGAGCAAGTCCAGCACCGGCATCAGCCACCGCTTCCCCGCGTTGACCCACCGCCACGACCGTACCGACTCAGCCTCCGAGCTAGCCGGGCAGCCCTCGTCCAGCAGGAAGTAGAGCAGCGGCAGCGGGGCGGGGCCGTAATAAGTACCGTCAACCACACTCAAGAAGACCTCCCCGTCCGCGCCCCAGGGCAGCCCCAGCCGCTTCAAGCAGCGCACCGTCGCCAGGTCGACGTGGCAGCAGGCCTCCACGTACGGCTGGCCGTCATCCTGCGGAACGTACGGGCGGCAAGATCCAGCCCTTACGACCACATGCACCAGGAATGCCAGCACGCGGTTCTCTCCCGCACACATGCCGCAGGAAAGCCCAGCGTCAGTCGTCGGCGCAGTGCAACAGTGTCTACGATTGGGCGCTTGGCGAACGTTGGTTGGCCGTGTTGGCGGTCCGCGTAGTGGCGTGGGCGGCACTGGGCGCGGCACCGCCCGACCCCGACCGCCTGGGGCGCAGCATGCGGGGCGCAGCATGCTTCAGATGCGCGCCCAGTGGATGCGGCTGCACCAACCGGTCATCCCGCTACGCTGCGCCGCCCCAAGCCCGCCCCTATCCCTCTGCTCACCGGCTTGGGGCAGCCCCGCTCGGCCAGCCACTCCATCGCTGCCTCGCAGCCCGACTCCGCAGCATCCCTGAACGCGCTGCTGCTCCAGGGGCAGCCGCGCTCCCGCAGCCAGGCCATCAGCTCCACGCTGCCCGACCGGGCTGCCTCGCCGAACAGCCCCGTGTCCAGCCGCACGCCCTCCGCGTCAAACGTCGACACCAGCCAGGCCAGCACGTGCAGGTGCCCGCCCCTCGCCGCGTGCCGCCCAGCGCTGTTGATGTTGACCGGCCACCCGGCGGCGTGCAGCGCCTGCAGAACCGCCAGATGACCGCCTCCCGCAGCAAGGGCAGCCGGCTCCTCAGCGTCGCGGTCGCTACCCGGCTGCACGCCCGCCTCCACCAGCAGGTACTGCAGCGCCGGCAGGTTGCCCGACTCCGCAGCGCCCCACACAGAGTCGCGGGTCAGCTCGAAGCCCCGGCCCCGCAGCCAGGCCAGGCGGGCCGGCGCATCAGCGGCAGCGGCAGTGGGGCAGGAGGCGGCCTCCTTCGCCACTTCAGCACTCCGCGGGCAGCCCTGCGCCTCCAGCCACTCTACCTTGGCGGCCCAGTCGGGCGTGGGGCTGCCCACGGCGGCCGCCAGCGCAGCGGCCTTGTCCTTGGGCCCCAGCCGCCCCCAGCGCAGCCGCAGCCACAGGCCCTGCAGCGTGGCCAGGTCGCAGCCGTGGGCTGCGCTGACGAGGACCGAACCGCCGCGGCCGAAGCTGGGCATTCGCTTCAGCAGCTGCTTCATGAGCCCCACGTGGCCTCCCTGAGCTGCTCTGGCGGCGGCGTTGAGCCGGCCATGCTCAAAGTGCATGTTGAAGCTCAGCAGCCACTCGCACACGTGTTGGTGGCCTCCGCCTGCTGCGGCGGCCAGGAGACCGCTCTCCTCCCCGTCACGTTCGCGCAAGGGGCAGTCCTGGTTGTACAGCCAGCGGCACGAGTCGAGCTGCCCCGCAGACGCGGCTGCCTCCAAGACCGCGTACGTCGGAAGGCAGCCCGCCGCTGCATGTGCCGCCTCCAGGTTGGCCACCATGCCACTGGCTGCAGTGAGGCACAGCAGCTGCAGCCGCTGCACCCTCGTCAGCCCCCGTGTGGCGCCCGGCGCGAGCCAGTGTGCGGCGAAGCCGCATTGTCGTGTACTCGGGGCCGCGGAATTGTGCCGCGGCAGCCTTGTTGATTAATCGGAAGCTGGTTGCCACCTCATTGCGGTTTAGGCGGCGCGCAATGTTCTCCGCAATCTCTGGTGGCAGCTCAGGCCACACTCGTGCAAGGCTGGTGTGCATCTTTAGCTCAGTCGTTGCGAGTTACACAATGGCGCCAGCGTTGAGATACAGCCAATAGCATGATGTAGAGCTCAAGTTGTTAAGCATGTGCATGTGCAAGCTATGGGTGCATTGCAGGAAATATATGAAGACAATCTCTTCAGGCAGTGTGAGAAGTGCTTTGCCTGGGTGAGTGGCGTCAGATTACAGTGTACTACAATTGCCTATGTGCACCACGGCAGATGCGGCGTCCACTTGTCACCGCTGCTATGGCGGCCCCCCTGCCCGAGCCAATCAACTCCGCCCCATGCATACACATAGCGCCCACGCGTAGCTCGCTCTTGAGCTGCGCGGCCCCCGCCCCCACCCCTCGCCCTACAGCGCCAGGTACCCGGTCAGCATGGTCCACACCTGGTTGATCAAAGCCAGGCTGGCCCCCACGACCGCCACGCGCCCGTCGCCGCCGTGCGCAGCCTGCGCCCGCGCCAGCACGGTCCCGTTGTCCCGCCCGCGCATCCGCACCAGCCCGGCCGCCGTGTTGAAAGCCCCCAGCAGCCACACCGTGTCGGGGCCCGCAGCCGCCCCCGCGCCGCCATCCGCTGGCCGGTTGAGCCACAGCCCGTACCCGTAGCCCCAGTCGGAGCCCCAGGCGTGCCGCTCCCAGGCGTCCTTTGCCTCCAGGTCCATCAGCTTCATGTCGTACAGCAGCTGAGCGGTCAGGACGGCGGTGTTGCGGAAGCCCCCGACTAGGTCGGAGTCGTTGAGGTGCGGGGTGGGCTGGCGGGAGAGTACCGCCGCCACGCCCACAGCCGATACCACTCGGTCGCCGCATCTGCAGCGCCGACGCGCCGACGCGTTGGCGCCGACGCGCCGCAGGCCGCCCATGGCTCTCCCCAGGAGCCCGCCGCCGCGCACGCCCTTGCGGCCCCCGCGTGCTGCGCCCCCCGGCGAGAGCCCGCCCCCACCACCGCCAACGTCACTGTCGCCGGCCCCCCTGCTGCCGCTGCCGCTGCCTGGCTCGCAGCACACAGCGCGACCGCCGTTGGCGAGCAGCCCCAGCAGCCGGCTCAGGTCGTTGGCCGAGGTGATGCCCCCGACCGCGACGGACGGATTTATCGACCAGGAGGACACGGAGCCGCCCGCATCATCATCCGCACCCTCACTCGCCCCCGGTTCCGGCTTCGGGTCTGTCTGCTCCTCCGGCAGGCACCCCGGCAATAGCGGTCCGCGCGCCGGCACAGTGTCGGCCCAGAAGTTGACGATGCGGGTGCTGCATAGACCCGCAGGTCGCAGCACCAGCTCCTCCAGCAGCTCGTTAAAGGACCGCCCGGTGGCCGCCTCCACCACCGCGCCCAAAACCTGGAGTTCCACCAAGGCAAAGGCCGGCAGGGGGCTGGAAGGCGGACGCTCGACGGGGCTGGGTTGGGTGGATACAGCGAGAAAGGCTGGCAGGGGCGGGCGTGGGGCAGGGCTGTGCAGGAGATGCTGGGACAAGTAAGGGTGGTGGGCAGCAAGCGGCGCAGGTGCCACGGGGGCGAGCGCGTGGCGCGTGCGGCGCAGGTGAGGTGCCCCCTCTTCCTGTCGCCCCTTCCTCCCGCCACGCGATGCCCGGGAAGGAAGGGAAGCACCGCACTGTTGACCACCGCCCCCAACCCTGACCCCTCCCGCCCCGCCCCCCCACCCCCGGACCCCACCTGGTAGCCGACCTCGCTGTACAGGAAGCGGGTGCCGGGGGGCGCGCTCACATTGATGCGACCCATGGTTCGCATTGCCGACTCGAGAAGCGTTATGTTGCCCGGCTGCAGCGAGAGGGGGCAGCCCCGCGGCACATGCCGCGTTAGCGGGCTGGGGGCGGAGGCGGAGTACAGGTCGCAAGCGATGCCCACTGCGGATCAATGCCCCCACGGTGTAACCCTCCCAAGTTGTTGTGAGCTCGGGCGGCGCGGTAGGGCCCATAGCCGCGGGAAGATAAGCCGCGTCAGCCCATCGTTCGCCCATCGCGCCTCGCAAGCGGCCTCAGGACGTCTGACCGAAAGCGGACACGCGGATCAAACCTACCCGCCCCCGCCCCCGCCCCGTAAACCCACCTCAAACACGTGGCTGTCGTGGTACGCGTTATCGTACCCGGACGTGTGGCTGAGCAGCATGGTCAGGGTCATGTCCCGATAGGGCGGCTCCTGCCAGGCGGGGGCGGCCAAATGGGCCGCCACGGAGTCGCCCACGGACAGCACCCCGCGGTCCTGAGGGCCCGGGGCCGGGGGAAGGGGCGGGGAGCGGCCGCGGGGCGAGGGAGCTTTGCGGGGGAGGGGGGGCGCTCAGCTGCTGCACCGGTTCGCAGCGGCTGTCCCTCGAGTCGTGACGCGGCAAGGGGGCAGGGGGCAGGGGGCAGGGGCGGAGCACCAGGGAGAGCAAGGCGAACGGGCCAATTCGGGTGCAGCTCGTCCGGGCCGTCCGAACCAGGGCGACGATCGCGGCGGGGCGATCACACGGCAGCACCGGCAACGGTGCAGTCACACGCCAGCCGACGCGCCGAGACGCGGGCTGCCACCCCCTCCCCCCCCCCACCACACACACCCAAACCCACACCCACAGCCTCACCCATAGCCACGCCCACACCCACACCCACATGCCTGCAAGGCCTCCCCACCCCGACAGCCGTTCATCCGGGGCACCTCCTGCAGCGCTTCGACAGCACACGCTGCAGATGGCGAGTGCGCACCTGCCCACCTGCCCAGCACCCCGTCAGCCCCCCCCCAGCCCACTCCCTGCCCCTTGCACCAGCCCTGGCCCCGCCCCCCCCCTCCGCCCCGCCCCGCCTGCAGCGCCATCACCAGCAGCGCCACCAGCACCTTGCCCTGCGACCGCATGGGAAACAGCCGCTCACCGCCGCTGAAGCGATCGTCCGCCAGGAAAAGGCTGCGGGGAACGGGGGGCGGGGGGGGGGCGGACAGAGGGCGGATGGGCGGCAGAGGGCAGGGGCGTAGGGCACAGACCGGCGAGGCGGCACAGCCGGAGGCGGCATCGCGCCTTGGTCCAGGAGACTGGTGGGACTGGTGTTGGCAGAGCGCCCCCCCAAAAAACAACAAACAGCGCAATGTCCTGACACCAGGGGCGGGTCGGCCGGCAGACACCGGGGCCTACCCTATTGGCCTCCACCGCCGACACACACCCAACCGCGTGCACCAGCCCCGGAGGGTGGTCTGCTCACGCCAACAGCCCGCTAGGGGGGAGGGCCAGCTCCGCCGCACGCCCACCAAGCACCCAGCACCAAGCACCCTGACTCCACTGCCCATCCGGGCTGCCCGCCCACCGCTCACACCCTCTCCTCCGCCTCAAGCCGCCCTGCGCCACCCGGCTCCGCCGCCTCCGCCGCCCCAGCCTCCGGCGCCAGCCTCGGCGGTAGCGCTGCTCTGAAGAAGGCTCCCTGCGGGTGCCCCAGCCCCTGGCGCGCAACGGGGGGGGGAGAGTCACGAGACGCAGCCCCGTCCAAAGGTACAGAGGCCTGACAGCGCAGCCTCGAGATCCCCTTACTTGCACGGCACCGCAGCGCGTGTCTCCCAACGAGGCATCCAGCTCCACCCGCTGGTGCTGCTCCACGTCGGCAGCGGGCCAGCCGCCCGCATGCGCCGCCCGCCAGTGGGCCAGGGCGCGCTCCCAGCTGCAGTTGGCCGCGTCAGCAGGGACCCGGAAGCTGGCAAAGCCGCCGGGGCCGCCGGGGCTGACGGGTGCGGCGGAGGGGGCCGCGGGCGTCCGCGGAGGGGGCGCCGGCGGCAGCCGAGCGAAGAGCGGCATCAAGCCGGGTGGCAGCGGCAGGAGTGGCAGCTCGGCTGCGGGGAGGGGGAGGGGCCGTGCAGACGAAACGCATGTGTGGACCGAATCGACTGGGGCCCTGGCCGGGCGGTCCATCGTGTGACAGGACTCCCAACGGCAGGAACTGAACAGCTACAGAGGGAAAGGGGGAACGGGCATGCGCACCCGAAAGCGCGGCAGACGTTGTCGGGTGGCTGGGCACAAGGAAAGGCGGGCGTACGAAATGAGGGGCGGGGCAGGGCGGGGCGGGGCGTACCCGCGAGATGCCACTCCACGGTGTGCCACATGCGCCGCTGCGTGTCGATGTTCCGCCGCACCACCCAGTAGCTGGAGGGGTGCAGGTCCTCCAGCAGGAGCAGGTTGGCGGACATGAAGGACGCCAGGCGGGGGAAGGCGTCGGCGCCGTGGATGCGGAGGGCGTACGGCGACGCGCCAGTGTCGCACGTGCCGGGGCCCGGGCCGGGGTGCGCGCGCGCTGCGGCTGGCTGCGCCAGCGAGTGCTCATTGACGGGTAGAGCGGGCGGCGAAGCGCGGCCAGGCGGCCGGGAAAGCAGTGCGAGTGGGGATCGGCCGAAGAAGACGGTGTACGCGCCGATGACGCAGGCCGCGACGATGAACACGTACCGCAAGCGGTGTGCGCGGGGAGAGGCCCGCAGTCGCGACGGCAGCTTGACGGATGAGGTGCGGATGGGCAACATTGACTCGCGGCTCAAGCGCCATTACAGTCCTGAAGCGTCTCCAGTCTGAGTCTCTCCGCTCATCATTGTCAGTACTGCAACCTAGGGTTATGGAACTGTAGCTGGTTAATGGCTACGTAAGTTCTCTAGTGCCCTCGTCCGCATTCCACGCAGTAATTCAAAACTTGGATCTGTAGTACGGCGATGGGCGGTGGAAAGGCCAGTGGCGCGGCCAGTGCTGGCGCCATGATCATCGAAGTAGGACACTGTTGGGTTGCCCGATAACAAGCGGTTGGGGAAGGTACACGCAGCCAAGACGCCGGGCAGAGCCTGGCAGAGACGGCGGTTACAGGTGTGGTCAGGTGGCGCGGGCTGGGCGAGACGCTGGCAATAGCGGGCTGCAGGCGCTGATCTGCCAAGGTTCTCCCGACCCACAGGCACGAACACGGCACGGATCTCCCGTAGGAGGAGCCTCTGCAGTCGGGTGAAGTACCAATGTTCCAGACTTTTCCATACGAAGGTTGCAGGGAGGGGCTGGTTTCGGTGGGTCCTCAGCTGCGCCTTTGAGAAGGCCGGCTAGGTGATGCCTAGGAAATTGTAGCGCTCTGCGGACCTCGGTTTGATCTCCCATGCATCGTACGGCCGCTTGAAATTTAACGCGCCGAGAGGCGTGCAGGAGGCGGCCGGCAGCGTGTCTGGGGCCCGCCGGGCCGCCGCAGTGCATGGGACCGAGACGTGCATGTGTGCATGTATGTCGGAACACCGTTGCCAGGCTGCATGGCGTCGCGGCACGACAATTCAAGGAAGCCCAAGTCGGGGCTGCGTCCCGACTTTCGGCCACTCGCCTTCGCTCTCCGGGCCACACAGCAATACTGCGACCCGAAGCTGCCGGCGCCCCCAAACCATAACTCGTTCTCAAATTACATCGCAGATGTAGCGGCTTGGGTGCCGCAGCGGCCAAGCCGGCCCGCCTGGGGGCCACCGCCCATGCGGGGCCTTCGGCACAAGTGCCGGGCCGGTAACAGCCTCGCCGCACCTCCAGCAAACAGTCCTGCGCACACCACCTCTCGAAGCACGCTCACGCAGCACCACGTAGCGGAGCACAAACATAGGAATTTGCGGTGCAGGCTTCATGCTAGGCCGGCAGTGGCCGCGCATTGTGCCACACCGCGGGCTCACGAAAGCATGACGGCAGTGCAGCAGTACCTGCCTAGCGCGTACGCCGGGCACCTTGCCGCAATGCCCTGGGAAGCACACAATGCCCCGGCATAGAGAGCCACCCTCTTCAGAAGAATCTCGTCTTCTGCGGCACATTTGCCCTGGCCAGCAGCCAAGTGGGCACGGAGCAGCCCCCCCGCCCGTATGCACTCGAGTCGAGTCGAGACAAAAAAAACCTCCCACCTGTAGCGCATGCCAAATGCGCGCGCAGCCGCATGCACCGGCCCCTCCCCTCCCCTCCTCCCCCGCGAAGATCCAGGCCATGATAGCCCAGTCATGAATGCAGGACATGGCATGACTGAAGTGAGATGAGACTGTGTGGTATGCTATGGTATGAGGCGCACGCAGCGCGGCGCGCAGCTTGGCAACGGGCACCGCAGGCATCAGTACGGACACAGACACGGACAAGGCCTGGCGGTGCCAACTATGAGAAGTGCGCCACGTTGTCGACAATCCGTAAACAACCGCAACCCCTGCACTCTTTCAACCGGAGCGCGTCGAGGCCAGTGCACCCCCGCGTCTTCATCAACACCGACGACGACGACCCCCCGGGGCATATTCCAGCCAGCGTGCCAGGAAGGCCCTTCCTCACACGATGAACCCCATGGTAATGCAAACGTTTAGTGCAAAAAGGTAAAATTTGACACCTGGTGGCGCACGGCGTCAGGCCTGACATGGAACGGAGCCGCAGGCTCTGCAGGCAAGCCTTGCTCAACTCATCCGAATGGCGACGCGGCCGCTTTGCCGCCAGTACGTGCAAGCACAGCACACGCGTAGCCGTGCACGACCGAGATGAAGTGACGACGTGGCATTGCTTGGCCAAAACACACACGCACACTCTCTCCGAACACACTGATCCGAACATGGTACGCATGTTACGATGTCATGGGGCCTTACCGGCCGATGCTAGCTTGTATGCATGCATGTATGCGGTGCACCGCCGCACTGCTCGCCCGGGTGGGTGGGTGGGGCTGCGCGGATGCGGGTGGGGGTCACTGGGTTGGTGAAAGGCATTCTCATGCGCGGATGGGTAGGGGCCGCCAGCCATGCAGCCAAATCGGAACCGCGCCGCCCTCCCACGGCTCCTCAAGCCCATCCTCAAAGGCCAGCCACCACCAAGACAGACAGTTAGCGACTGGCATAAGCTGCAGCAGTGGCTCATGTGCTCATGGCCCGTCTCCTCCGCTGCCACCACCACTCCCAGTCCTCCTTGGCCCCTCGAGGCGGTGGCGGCGGAGGCGGCGGCTCGGGGGGATCTGGGCTGGGCGGCGGCGGCGACGGGCTGGGCGGGTCCGGCGACGGCGGGTCGGGGCTGGGCGGGTCGGGCGACGGCGGGTCGGGGCTGGGCGGGTCGGGCGACGGCGGGTCGGGGCTAGGCGGGTCGGGCGACGGCGGTGAGGGTGGCGGCTCAGGGCCGGGCGGCTCAGGGCTGGGCGGCTCGGGGCTTGGGGGTGAGGGTGGGGGTGACGGCGGCTGCGGCGGGTAGGGCGGTGGGGACGGAGGCTCCGGAGGGCTGGGAGGCGGGTATGAAGGGGCGGACGGGCAGTCCCCAGTCACCTCACACGGCATCGGTTCAGACCCGCCGCCCACTCCACCAGGCGCCCCGCTGCCGACGATCGGCTTGCCACCGCCGAGGACCGGGTCGCCGCCCGGGACCGGGACCGGCATGATGACCCAGCCGCTGCCCCTCCCGCCGCCCGGGCCGCTGCCGAGGAGCGGGGGCGTCGGGAGAAATTCTGACCCGTCGTCGACGAAGATGGGGTCCTCCCAGACGGGGTCGGTCGGGTCCGGCTTGGTACTAGGTGCCGGCGGCACCGGCTCCGGGGGTGACGGTTGTGGTGGCGGCGGTGACGCTGTGAGCTGCTGCTCCAGGGAGTTGACGATGTTCGATTCGCCCACGGCGGCGGGCGGCGGGCTGGGTGAGCTCGCGAGGGAAGGCTCCGGGCTGGGCGGGCTGGGAAGGCCGTGAGAAGCCGGGATTGGAGGGCTGACGCTGACCGTGGAGGGGCCGGGCGACGGCGGCGCGGGGGAGGACGGAGAGGTGGAGGTAGCGGGCGTGGGCGGGGAGGTGGGTGATGGAGAGGGCATGCGTTGATCGGAGGGCGGCAGGGGCGAGGCAACACCTGCCGGCGGCGGCGAGTTGGCGCCGTCTGCCTCGGGCAGTGGCGGCAGGTGGGGAGCCGCGGCGGGCGCAGATGCGGGCTGGAACGCCGCCAACGGAGGCGGCGCAGCCCGGGCGGGTTCCAGTGCCGGTGCTGGCGCCGGCGTGGGCTGCAGAGCGGGCAGCGGGCCGAGGAGCACGCCTTGCAGCTCCGCGCCCGTGTCGGCCGCCACGCGGGACAGAATGGCGGGGCCGCGCAGGAGGGCGGCCGACCACTGCGCCGGGCCGCCTCCCTGCAGCACCAAATTGAGCTGCAGCACGTCCGCCCGGGTGCAGCGACCCTGGAGCACGGCCACCGCCGCGCCCTGCAACCCGAGCGCCGACGCGTAGGCGCCCGTGATGCGCCTGTAAAAGGCGTTGCGCGCGGAGCGGGCTGCTAGCGCGTCGCAGTCGTAGTCGGGGCTGCTGCGGTTGAGCTGGAGGTTGAGGCCGAAGGTGAAGTCACTACCGGCGGGCCGTTCGGGCGCGGCGAAGGGCGGCGGCTGGCTGACGGGGCAGCAGCCGCCGCCCGCGTCCACCGCCATCACCGAGCACGTGCTCACAGCCCCGCCCGCGGCGGTGGCGTTGCAGAATCCGTGGGTGACACCGCAGCTGCCCTGCCCATTCAGGGCGAGGCAGACGCTGACGCGGCCAGGGTTTGCAGGGTCCGCGTTGGCGTCGGTGAGGTTGGCCACCTCAAGGATGCCCGTGGAGCGGTCGAAGGCCCACGCGCGCCAGCGGCGGCCCCCCACACGGACGCTGTCGACGCTCCGCGGTCTGCAGTCGCGTGCCCCTGCAGTTTGTGGGGCAAGCACCATGCTTAGGATTTTAGAAGTAAGGTACAGTAATATCCTTCGGGACTCAGCCATCTGAGCGGTTCCTCTGAGCCTGGCTCCAAAGCAACGCCAGACATAACTAGAATAATGTTACAAAGCTCTTAGACATACGACTTCGTTCACGGTGGCGTTGGTGTGCCCCGAGCCGAGTCAGACAAAAACAGCAATGTGAGCAGTGCACCTGCATTCAACTTTGAAACAACAAATTGTGGCAATACTCCCTACGTACCAGTGAGTAAGCGGACGGTGGACAGGCGGACCAGAGCCGAGCCCTTGCAACATCTCTCTGCCGCGTTGCAGGCGCGCGCGAAGGCTTGGATGTCCACACAAACATTTAACCGGTCGATCAAGGTAATGGCGCTAACGAGCTTGTTCGCCATGGATTCGTCGGCGCATCGCTCAGTGAGGCTGGGCGGGAAGACGGAGGAAGGCCCCGGCGGTGCAAGCAGGAGCCGCGCAGCTTCCACGGCAAGTAGCCTACACCCATGAAGCAGAACACAAGGCAATGACGCTCGTTGCCATTCCTGTAAGTTGCCGAACGCAGGAATTCACCTGGACCACCATGGCGCGATGACTAGCACCAGCACTGGCCACAACAAGGAGCGGGTGGGCCACATATTCAATACTAGGCAGGCCCGTCCGCCTAGTAAGTCAACAACATTTCGCAGTTATTGAACATAGCAACGAGGCGAATGCTGTAGACATTGCAGGCAGGGCTCGCCTTCCCTTCTTCCAGGTCACGGCAAGGAGTTTTTTTTCCCAGACAGCAGCGAGCAAGGAGTTTTGTGATGTTTCTCGCTTGTATTGCATAAATATTGATATTTTTCGGCCGATAACTGATTAGGTAAAGCAATGCCGGAAGATAATCATTGATTGCCGTTAGCCTTTTCCCTCTCCCACTCTGCATATGAACTTGCAGCTGCGTGTATTCACTGCTGCCCTCCGATGGTTTCAACGGAGCTCTGTGGCCGCACCTTTGAACTGTCCGCAAGCCGCCTGCAGTAGTGATCCCAACTGCTTTTGGCAGTGGTTCCTTTGCCGATTCCTTTATAAGGCCCACCAAGGGCCCCCGCCTGATCGTGCTGGGGTGATTGTGGGTTAGGAGAAAACCCGAAACGATTTGACGGCTGCTGGTGTGGTCTTGGGAAGACGATGGTTGGGCTGTGCCGAGGTGAAAAAAGAGAAACCTGCATAGAAAGAGGGAGCCCGCCTCTACGGCCATACACGCCCGAAGGCGCGACGTTTCCAATAGGGCGGGCGGGTACAGAGCGAGGTGCTAGCAAGCACGTATAGGCACTGATGTAACACTCCTTTGAAAAAAATAGGGTGTGCCGCGCCCTGCAATGTATGAGCAGCGTTAGTGTATCTAGCGTAAATGGAAACTGCCATTGAAGCAGTGTTTAACGGAAACTGAAAAGAATGGAGATGTTGGGGGGAGAGCGAAAGGATGTCCAGGCAGGGTAAGGGCACTCACGCGGGCGCTCCATGTTCGAAAGATACCGTGCCCTCATCAGTGCGTGGGCTGCCAACTCAGAAACGCCCAGAGGCACGCCCAGAGGAGCTTCTTCAACGCTAATCTCGAAGGAAGGGGTACGTGCGCTTGGGCTCCCGTCCCACCCGGGTTGAGGGGTGTAATACACGAAACTACACTTGCTACAATGCGCCACCGTACCTGCCCACAGCACGTCAGCTCCTGCGGCCTTACCTCAAGTCTTGATGCCTTTGTCAGGGCAGTTACTGCTATCCAGTGTTGCAGTCCACCAGGTGAAGTCTGACAAACCGAATAAGCTGGTCCCTCTGAAATGGGAGGGACGTCGTTTCAGTAGACTTGCCTTGTATCCACCCGCCCATACGTCGCGCCTTCAGGTGTACATGATCGCAGAGGCGGGCTCTCTCGTTCTCTAAAGCTTTTCAGTTATTAAAGTGTTGGATGGGGAAGGAGGGCGGGTAGGTGCCTTCTGCCTTGAGTCAGAAGGGGGGGGCCGTCTGCTCGTATACCTCGCCCGCCATGCCCTGTACTCGGCGCCCTGCTGGAAACATCACACCCTCGGGTGTGTATGTCCGTAGAGGCTGCCTTCCCCGTTTCTGGTTATCGTTTTTTGAGTCAGTTGGGTGCATCCGAGAGTGCCAAAGGCGCGGAGGGCGCAGGCACATCTCTCGTTTTCTAAGACACACTGCAGGTACGTCCTTGCCCCCACAAACCCACACATTCAATCAATTCTACTACAGAGTAACAGAGAGCGGCGAGGGCACTGAGGGCACCAGCTAGCTGGGGCTGCTGCTGCTGAGATGCTGCCTAGGGATGCGAGCAGAGTTATGGCCGCAAGGTACGCCTGGCAGAGTTTTACTGGGAGACCCGCAGAGTACGTCCTTGCTTCAGTCAACCAGCGCCGAATGCTCTCGAACCTTCTCCGTCTCTCCGTCACGCAATCCTACCGTGAATGCGATCACGCCCCAACACAATTGGTAGGGGTAGCCCTGGGTAGCAGCGTGCTTCCCCGTTCCCTCATCCCCGCTTTCGGCTTTCTGTTTTTTGCATCGCACAAACTGCATCCCACAGCTACTGCGCGCGGGGAGACGAAGCCCACGGACATGCACACAACCCACACGTCGCCGTACAAATAATGTAGAGCTTCAACGCGCCGAAAAGCACTTACCACACGGACGCGCCACAACCACACGGACGCGCCCAATCATCACTATCCGCGTGCAAGCAAGAGAAACAACTTTCAGTCCAACTCGGCGAGATGCTATTTATGTAGCTTCCTGTGGGTCGTGTCAATGAAACAAAAAACCTCAATTACTGAATATGAAGTAAATAGGATATAGGATGCTCTAAGTCGCACAGGATGGCGACGCTGACCTACACGGTGTTTTCGCTGGGGGAAGCCCAGCTTCACCAGCTGCATACTAGCAATGGCAAGGTAAGGCTCCTGTAATTGACGGTGTTCATCGAGGTCACGCATGATGCCGAGTTCGTCCCAAGACACACCTCTGCTCTTGTAGCTATTCGTCATGGGGGAGGTGGCGGTGGAGCTCTTCCAGGAGAGTCCGACGGCTTTCCTGCAAGTAAGTGTGCCGAGCACCCCGCACGGGCGCCCGCGGAGGGCCGTGCGTCCCTCTGCCCGCTTGCGCCTGCCCGCGGCCCCGCTCCCCCATCCCCCAACAAAGAGCTCACGTCAAAGCTCTTGGCTTGCCACCGCACAGGAACTCCGGAAAAATAAACTCACAAAGTTCCAGACGGCGAACCGTGATGTCCTCCACACGGTCGCGGAGCTGCACCTGCCCGTGGAGAGCAGCGCAAATACGCAAGGCGTATGCCTTCTCCCTTCCGCCACTGTGGAAACTCTTCTGGTGGACAAGCGGCGAATGGAGCTGGTGCAGCCGTTTAAACTGGCGCTGCTGAAGCTGGCGTCGCAGGTGCTGGCTCGGGGGTTGCGGAGGAAGGAAGTCCCCGGGGGCGGGCACTCGGCTGTCCACAGGGCGGGGGCCACTGGTTGGGCTTCACGCGCCGGAGCAGGAACTGGGTATGCGTGGGGGAGCTAGTGGCGCATGAGGTGATATCTGGCGAGGCCGGAGGAACGAGGGCAGCGGGGTCGCGCGGCTGGGCCGGGACTGTGAGCACAATCGACTTGCAGCACATTGCTTGGACAGACCAGCGGCCCTACGGCTGCACCGCACCGCACAGTGCACGACGGACCTTGCGCGGGCCTGCCGCTGAAGCTCTCACCCTACTTTCCCCCTTGCCGGTCTACCTCTCTCTCCGCCCGCCTGCAACCCTCCTCTCACCCGCTCCTCCCCGCAACACTGCACCCTCTCTCGCCACCCCAGGAGGCCGCCCGGCTGATGGCCGCCGGCGAGTACGAACTTGCGCTGCCCGTCGCGCTGGACGCCGTGCAGCAGGGCCAGGCGCTGTTCAAGCCCGCGCCCGCGCTGCAGCTGTTCCCGCTCTACCTGCTGGCGGCGCAGGCCAACCTGGGGCTGCGGCGGGCCAAGCAGTGCGAGGACTTCCTGGCCCTGGCCTCCTGGCTGGCCATGAAGGAGCCGGGCCTGACCACCAGCGTCATGAAGAGCCAGCTCAGCCGGCTGTACGGCCAGCTGTACGCCTTCACCAGCAAGCACGCAGAGGCGCTGGCCGCGTTCGCGGAGGACGTGTACTACTGCTCGCTGGAGTACGGCCCCGAGGACGTGCGCACATCGCTGGGATACTACAACATGGGCAAGGTGGGGGGCCGCGGCGGGGCGGGGCGGGCGGGGCGGCAGGCGGGGCAGGGGAGGCGGGATGGGGCGGGACGGCGGCCGGGTAGGCAGGAAGGGGGGGAGGGGAGGGGAGGGATTAGAGCGTGCGAAGGCGGGGTGTGAACGTGAAGCGTGCTCCCAGGCTGAAGTCCCGGTTCAATGCCCCTGGCCACTGAATCAGGAGGGCTAGGTGGGGGCAGGCGATGGCAGCCGTCCCATCTGGCGGGGGTTGGGGGGGGGGAGAGGCAGCGCGCACAGAGGGAAGGGGGACGCATCGCAGGCTGGCCTCACCCGGCAGGGGCAAGCGGACCACGTGTGCGAGTGGAGCGCCGGACTACGGAGCGCCAGACTACCCAGCAGCTATCCAGTCCTCGACCACATTGGGGCTCTTGGTCGCTGCACTGATAGGCCACCGTTCGCGCATCCGCGGGGACTTCCCACCCCCATCCCGCCACACAACTCAGCCATCGTGTGCGATCGGCCTTCAAGATCCAGGAGAAGCGTCGATTCCGGACACTGTACCACATGGCATTGGTGATGTCGGCATGTGCCGAGTCGAGGACGCCGCCGGCAATCACATACATGGTTCCACGCTGTCAGCGGGGTGGGGGCGGCTGGGAGGGGGCGCCGGCGCCCTGGGTCGGGTCTCCTCGGCACACCGCTCGGCACCGCTGTGCCGCCTGCCCACCAAGCCGCAGACCCAGTCCAGCAGCCTCGTCCCGCCGTCCAACCCGCCTAACACCCGGACCGCACACTTTTCCTCCCCATACCCCACTTCGTGCAAGCACGTTCTCCCACACCGCCCCGCCCAACCCTCGCCCTCCAGGTGTTCCAGGCGTCTGGCGACCTGGACAAGGCCGCCTCCTGCAACGACCAGGTGGTGGCCATCTGGGCGGCCGCGCTCAACGCCGTGGTGCTGGGGCTGCAGCCTCAGCCGGACCGGCCCGGCGCCCCCAGTGGGGCGCCCTCGCTGCCGGTGGGCCGGCTGCAGCTGATGGAGGTGGTGGACATGCTGTCCGACATCGCCCGCAGCCGCGCAGCGGCCCTAGGGGCGGGCCACGTGACGGTGGGGGAGGCGCACCTGGTGACGGCGCTGGCGCTTCTGCAGCTGGAAGAGCGGACGCGGGCGGGCGAGGAGCTGGAGGCGGCGGCCGCCACATTCGGGTCGGACGACACGGAGCGGATGCGGCTGGTGGAGATGGCGCGGATGGCGCTGCGGGCCATGGGGTGACGCAGCGGGGGAAGGAGGAGGAAGGGGGATGGCAAGCCGGGGGGACAGAGGACTGAAAGGCGTTCTCACTAAAGAGGCCTGAGTCGCACGTCATCCCGAACCGACGGAGACGGAGGCGAAATTGAGCAAAGCGAGATGCCTTTTGTACGACTCGCTCCGTGAACAGCTCCCAGCGTCCACTCTTAACCCATCGCAAGGGTGGTGGGTGGTCGAGGGTAGGAGTGGACGTGCGGTGGGGAGGCTAAATGGCCGCGGCCTGCTTTGTGCGGAGAGATGGGGAGAAGGATAGGAGGAGGGGAAGCGCGGTGTCCAAAGCGTAGTGGCCCTGGTGGGAGGGTAAGGAGCCAACCCGGTGCTGGGTGGTATCCTTGGGGAGGAAGTGCTCACACGCTGGCGCCGGGCGGCTGCCGTGTCACGCAACCGTTGGGCCTTGGGCGGCAGCACGAGAGGCTCGGCGGGCCGCGGCGGTGGCGGGCTGGTGGTGGCACATGCGGCGACGGAGACCAAAACCGGGCGCAGAACGGCGCCTCCGGGTACATAACAGCACTGGATATTTGTTGCCCGTAACAGCCATTTAGCAGCCTTGGGGGCGATGGATGCGCTGTTACCAAAGCGTGTTCCAGGGTTTGTCCCATACGGGGGTTCGCCGCGAAGGAGCCGCACACGTGTCCTGCCCGCGAGGGCGCATCGCCTGCGTGCGGGTGTGGAGGGTTTATGCGCTCGGGAGCTCCCACACCCCGTCGCCCCAGCACCGGCACCGGCCCATCACGCCTTTGTAGGGAGCGGGGTGACATGGCCCCCATTGACCCATGGGCCGCGGCCACATCGTAGCAGGACAAGGAAGCGGAAGCCCAATCGCCAGCATCCAACACAGTTTGTAGCTCCATTTGTATTGAAAGTGGCTTTCGCAGTTGCGCTACCCAGCAGGCCAAGTCCATTTAGAACCGCGTGGGCGAAGATCGGCCTTGGGAGGCCCTGGCAATTGGCTTATAACATGCCAGCCCTGATCTAGGTTGAAATTGTCGGGACCCTTTGAAGGCCGGCCCGGTCCGACCAGCAGCCCATGTCGCAAGTACGCCTCACCTGGCGCGACCCGCTACTGCTGCTGCCTCAAGCGGCCGCGGTGCTCCTGTCGCGGCAGGCGCAACAGACCGGCACGCTCGGCGAGCCGCTGGCCTGCCCGCACTCAGGCAGCCCGCGGGCGTTCGCCGGCCTCCTCCTGCACCACCATGGGGAGCTCGGCTGGTGGCTGGGCGGCTGCCAGGAGCTGGTGAGCCACCTACTGGGCGGCGCTGCGGCCACGGCGGAGCTGCTGCTGTTCCGCCGCTCCGATGGCCGCCTGGCCGTGAAGCCAGCCGACAAGACGCCGGGGCCGGGGCCGGGGCCAGCCGCATGCGAGAGACCAAAGCCCCGCGGCCGGCCTCGCAATGACAGCGCCGGTAACGCAGCCGCGGGCGGCAGCTGGGCAGACGCAAGGCGCCGACCGTTGGAGGAGCCGTGCCGGGAGCAGCCGCCGACCGCCGCTGCCGGCAGCCGGGTGGTGCCTCCAGCCTGTGGTCGGCATGAGGCCACCAGCGTGGCCGGGAGCTCCAGGGGCGATGGCGGAGGCGGGGACGGCAGCAGCAACGGCAGCGACGGTGGTGAAGACGACGGCAGCAGCGGCAGCACTTCCGACCAAAGCAACGAGTTCAGCGCTGCATCCACCACCAGCGACGGCGCCCCCGCCCGACGGCACCGCCGCGATAATGGCCGTGGACAACCGCTGGTCCTGAAACAGGCCCGGCAGACCCTCAGCGGCCGTCTGGCCATCCGAACCTGCTTCCCCGAGAAGGCCAAGGCCGTGCTGGCGCGGGGCGGGGCACAGCCGGTGAGTGTGCTGGCGCGGGGTGCGGACGGGCAGCTCCGGGAGTACGTCCTGAGTGTGGCGCACTACCGCACCTGCCCGCTGCACCTCACCCGCGTGCACCAGCTGTACCGGGGGCATACGGGGGCATACGCGGCCAGAGGCGCCGGCTGCGCGTGAGGCTGCTGCCGCAAGACCGCCGAGGCAGGGGCAGCGCCCGCGCCGGCGGTGGAGGGCCTCGCGTGCTCCTGGAGCTGCTACCTGAGGCTGAGGACAAGGTGGAAGGAGCGGGCAGCGAGGCGCCGATGGGAGCAGCGCTGGGGGCTGAGGCGGCTGTGACGGCTGGCACAGGGGTGCTGCCGGGCGGCCGCGGTATCGGCGGCGGCGGTGGCAACCCTGGCACCGAGGTCAAGATGGCGGGCACGGACGCGGCGTGGGCGCCGCTGCACCGGGGGTCAGGGCGCAGCTCGGACGTGGCGGCAGGCAGCGCCGTGGCGAGGAACCCCCTTGCCACACCTGGCGTGGAACCGGCAGCCGCTGCCGCAGCCGCTGCCGCTGCCGCTGGCGGTGGCGACTCCGGGGAGGATGTGCCGCTCGCCGCGCGACTGGCCCCAAGACTGGCACAACGGCTCGCCAGACGGCGACTGGGGCGGCTGCGCACCATGCTGGCGGCTGGCGGCGGCGCGCCTTGGGGCGGTCATGACTGCGTTCCACAGCCTGTCCATGAGGGAGCAGCGCCGCAGGGCCCACGGCCGGCGAGTGCGCCCCCGGCGGATATCCAGCAGCTCCCGCAGACGCAGACGCAGCAGCCACCACAGCAGCAGCTCCAGCTTCAGCCGCCGCAGCCGCCGGCGCAGCATCAGCCCGCCGGCTCCATCTCTCACCTCCACGGCTTCGTGCCGCCCTCCGTGGGCCTGCCGCCGCTGCAGCCGGGGCAGCTGCGCGTATGCGGCCTCACCGTCCACGCAGACCTGGCTCCCGCGGTGCGGTCCGCGCTGGCCGCGTGGATGGCGGGACTGGGCCGTGAGCTGCGCCAGGCGGACCCCGCCCGCATGCAGCTCGGGTTTGTGCTGCCCGGCTCGGAGGCGCTGGTCAGCCGCGCCGTGGTGTGCAACAGGCTGGCGCGGCTGCTGGGCCTGGACGACCACCCCGACGGGCCGCTGCCGGAGGGCCCGGTGCTGCTGGCGGGCGCGGCGCGACCCTGCGCGGACCCAGCCCGCGGCGGAGCGGGGCTGGAGGCGGCACAGCCGCTTCGGAGGAGCGCCGTGCTGGGTGTGGTGGGCGGCTTCGTGATGCCGGCCCACGGGTGGGAGGAGTTTGCAGTGTCGGGCGTGAGGCATTGCCGGCCCGAGGTGGCGGCCCGCCTGGCGGCAGCGGCGGTGGTGGAGCCAGGGGAGGCATGGAAGCTGCTGGCGGCGTGGCGGCTGCTGGCGGGGTCGTTCCGGCTGCCGCTGCCGGCGGGTGCGGGTGCGGCGCTAGCCGGCGGTGAGCACTATGGCATGAGCGCGGCACTGCATTACGACTTGCCGTGACCTGGCGCGAAGCGCGTCATACCTCAGCACCGCGCACTCCATGGTCTACGTGCTTTGCCAAGGAGCGAGCGTCCTCCCCGGGCGTTCCCATAGCAATGCAGTTGCTCCAAGCCTCCAGCGAGTGTGTGCAGCGCGGGTGGGTGGGCCGCCGCATGCACCGCTCGCCGCTTGTCCCCCGTACCGGTATCAGCGTCTGGCCCAACTGTGCTGCCTCCCTTGACGCGAAACTTGCGGCTCCAGGGTCGGCTGACGGGGCTCCGCTGTCGGCTGTCGAGCTCAACATGCTGGGGTACGGCAACCTGACGGCCCTGGTGAACGACCCACGGGTCAACCCCCGGCACTGGCGCGCGGGCAACGACGTCGAGCTGGAGCTTGAGGAGCAGGCGGCGAAAGCGGTCAACTGCGCGGTAGGAGGGCGTCTGGGCAATGCAGTTTGCAAGGGTGTACTGCGCCTGTGTCCGCTGTTGGGGTGGGGCCAGGCCGTGATACCGCGTGGGTTAACCGAGTGTCGGTTGTCCCGTATCACGGTCCAGTCTCTGAGGCGCACCGGGAGGGTCCGTCTGCCCGACTCCGTCGCCCGCCATGCTTCGTACCCGGCGCCCTACTGGCGACGTCGCACCTTCCTTTCGGGTGTGTATGACCGTAGAGGTGGCCTTCCCCGCCTCTGTTTCACTTTTTCCGCACCCTTGCTGCTCCGAGTAGCTTGCCGAACCGGGTTCCCTGGCTTGGGGCGCCTTGCACCTTTCCTCAGGTGCTTCCCGTGGCTGTCCGGGGGCTGGTGCTGCCGGTGCTGGTGGCCACGCGGGACATCGCCGCCGGGGAGCAGCTGCTGCGCGACTATGGCGCCGGCTGGTGGCGGCAGCTGGCCGCTGCGTGGGAGGTCGCGGAGCACCACGGTCTGGACGTGGAGCGCCTGCTGCATGGAACTCACCACTACCGCCACCCGCAGCGGCAGCAGCAGCAGCCACCTCAACAAGGCCAGTACGGTCGGGGGCCAGGGGGGCCAGGGGGGCCAGGGGGGCCAGGGGGGCCAGGGGGGCCAGGGGGCCAGGGGGCCAGGGGGCCAGGGGGGCCAGGGGGGCCAGGGGGCCACGGGGGCCACGGGGGCCCACGGGGGCCACGGGGGCCACGGGGGCCCGACGGGGCCCACGGGGCCCGACG
>LSYV01000002.1:6225566-6244923 GCA_001584585.1 Gonium pectorale
GCTGGGCTGGCGGGCGGCCGCCGCGGCCGCCGCAGCCGCCACGAACGCCGCCTGCACCATGGCGCGGAGCAGCCGCCGCAGCGCCGCGCCCTCCTGCGCCGCCAGTGCTGCAGCGACGGCTGGGTTGCAGGCCAGGACGCGCAGCAGCCCCGCCACGTGCGCCAGCGTCGCCGCCACCGCCTCCGCATCCGCCGTCGGCCCGGACGCGCGGGCCGACGGCGGCGACACGGGCGCCAGGTGCCAGGGCCCGACGCCGCTGGCAGCGCCCACGCCGCCCGCAGTGCCGCGCTGGTGCTGCACGCTGCCCGCCTGCATGACCGCCTGCATGTGGAGGTACGGTGGCAGCTGCGGCGGCGGCGGCGGCCGAGGCGGCGGGGGCGGCGGCGGGGGCGTGTCGGTGTGGGGTGTGGGGCCGCGGCTGACGGGCTGCGGCCCGGTCGGGAGGGCGATGCCGGCTGCAGCGGCTGCTGCAAACACGGTGGCGACGATGGCTGGGTCGCGCGGGGAGGCCTCGGGGGAGCTCGTGGTTGAGACGGCCGCGGAGGGGAAGGCGGAGGTGCTCTTGCCGGGCGCCGGAGACCACGCGCCCCCGGTGCCGCCACCGCCGCCGCTGGCGCCTCCGCCACCGCAGCCTCCGACGCCGTTAGGGGGCGTGCCGGCGGCGGTGGCAGCGGACGCAGCGGCTGCGAAGCCCGCACTGAGGGCCACTCGCAGGTCCGGTCCTGCTCGCGCCAGCAGCCCCACCAGCACCGGGAGCAGCTCCTGCGGCGCCGCGAAGCAGCGGCAGTGTAGGGGATGGTGGCGCCGCCGGAGCGGTCAGTGAACAAGCATCGACGGAGCAGCCGGGCACGTACCCCCCCATGCCCCATGCCCCATCGGCAAACCCCGTACACGGGGTACGCTGCGAGCTCGCCTGCCGGCAGCATACCCGCCCCCCCCGCCCCACCCTGCCCTGTCCCACGGCTCCCACACCACTAGCGCTGGCGGCCTCGGGAAGCCTCCCCCGCCCGCCCGCCCGCCCTGGTACCTGGGTCCTGCTCAGCAGCGACGCCTGCACCCGCGGCGATGCGCTGAGGTTGTACAGCGTCCCGCTGGCGGCCATGCGGAGGGCGGCGGAGGGCGTGCCCAGCAGGACTGCCGGGGGGGGGGGGCACGCACGCATAGGGACGGGAGCAAGGAGTGGGTGGGCGGGGATCGGGGCACCCCAGCGCCCCCGCAATGCCCCGGGGGCCACAGCTGCAGAGTGGAACCACCGCGGCGCAGCCAGCGCTACAGTTGTGCACGCCACCTCTCTTGAGACCCACCTACCTCCGTTTGCCCATCTCCGCCCCGCCGCCGTCCGCACGCCCCCTCCCCCGCACCCCCCCCCCCCGCACCCGGGCGAGTGCCACTCACCCAGCAGCACCTGCACCAGCGCGCTGGTGTTGCTCAGCAGCAGCTCCCGCGACTCGCCCTCCGCGCTTAGCCGCCACAGCAGGCTGCACGCGGCGCACGCAGCGCCGGCGGGCTCCTCCCAGGAGTGCCGCGGGGGCTCCGGCGACGCAGTAGCAGACTGTCCGTTCCCCGACGTCGCCCCAGGCCCGCCCACCGAACGCCCGGAGGCCGAAGTGCCGTAACCGCCGTTACCGCCGCCCACGCTGGGGTCCCCGGCGCCTGCGCCGGACCCGCCGGCTTGTGCCACGCCGCTGCCCGCGTCGCTGCCCTGCTGCCCCGACGTTGTGGTCTGCAGCGGCTGCTGCTGCGAGTGCGTGGGCGTCTGTGGCGGCGCCCTCTGCTGCGCGGCCCCGGCGCCTTCGAAGACGCTGCTCGCCACGGGCATGCCCGCAGCCACCAGGTCAAGCAGCGCCTGGCAGCAGCCGGGGGCGGCCGCCAGCGTCTGCTCGCCGCCGGGGCCGCAGCGGCTGGCCTCCAGCAGGACGGCCACAGCGCGCTGCTGCGCACGAGCATCCTGGGCAGCGGCGGGTGCGGGAGGCGAGGTGAAAGGGGAGGGTGGCGGCAAGATGTTGGGGTAAGAGGACGAGAGTGCGACAGCGAGGGGGAGGTTGTACTGCCTTTACCAGGACGCCACTGTGCAGAACCCGGGTGGCGCAGGAGGCCGCAGCAGGCCGGTGTTGGCACAGACCCTTCAGCCCTTCCGTATGACTCCGACCCCTTACCTTACTGCGCAGCGCTGCGCAGAGCGGCTGCAACAGTCCCGCCTCGTGTATGGCCGGCAGCGCCAACCCCTGCTGCGACACCGCGTCCAACAGCCGGACGCACGCCTGCTTGCTGGCGTTCAGCTGCTGAGCCCATTTTAGGAGCGTCGCCTGGTCGTTCATGTGTTCTTGTTAACCCGGCCCAGCTGACCCGCAATGTGAACTTTGGGTCTCGAAGGACCGCATTCCAGCGTCGAATTAATTGTTAAGAGGCACTTACTGTCTAAACATACAATCTAACATGCAAGGTAGCGGGCGCGCCCCATCGTCGGATTCCTGCTTGCAAGGAGTGCACTCGACGTGGATACACAAAGCTGCCATAATTTTTGAAGCATGTTGTATTGTTCAGCTGCACAGCGGTATAGAGTTGCGGAATTGTACGTTCGAATCCAGGGGCCTTGAAAATGCCGACAAGAGGGCATTGTAACAGCGTGCATGGATGCTTTCCATCGTGCATGCATAGACATACTCACGGCGCAGTCTAAGAAGAAAGGCCTGGATGTCCCTCATGACTGGAAACCCCCAGCTCATAGACGTCGTCGACGAACCCTGGGCGCGCGACACCCTCCCGTGCGACAGTAAGCTTGGATGATAAGCCCACAGCCGAACACGGTGCGGCGATCCCGCCTCCACCCCATGACGCAGATATTCCACTTCCGGAGGGCACCAGGGGCCTAGACGAAGCGGACGAGTTCTCTGGAGAGACAGTTAAGCGTGACGGAAAGCGAAAGGAGCGTTGGACGGAGCTCGCTATTCAGCCAAGGTAAAACACACCAACCCCGCGCACGGGGACTCCACGCATCGTCACAAGAGACACGCGTGCGATTGGTAACCGGGTAGTACCTCTCAGACGTTTGGGGGCACGTCCCGTAACGTGCCAGGCCACCCAGCTCGTGTCCACATACACCATGCAGCTAGCTGGCTAGGTCGTAGCGAGGACGCACGTTCAACTTTGACTCTCAACTGTCCGGGACCTCCCATGTGAACCTCTCCCCGAGATGCTTTCGGAGGGAGTCGACAATGCTGCCTGTGGAAAGGCCAGAGGGAATGCAACCAAGTTAGTGTCCGCTGGCGGGGTAGAATGCTAATGACGTTCGTAGCACACGGGCAGTGAGGCAGCTAATGCAGTGGCGCAACGCTGCGTAGCGGCCTTAACAGGACTCCTCCGCGCAGAGGCTATTACTGGGGTGGTATGGTGGGGGCGCGCTCGCGTGAAGGGGGTGAGCGCACAGGGCCCCGCGGAGACACCCACGCAGGACCTCGGCCATGAACCCAATCTGTAAAGCCGCGTCATGGCTGCAGTGGCTCCTCCCTACGGCCCAAACCGCACTGCCCGCCGGCGCCGCCCCAGCCGGCCTCCCGACCGCCGCTCACCCGGTATGAGCCCCTCTCCCGCCAGCAGGTTGGCCAGCTTGCCGACCAGCAGTATCTGATCATGGTCGTTGAGCTTGGTGGCCATGGACAGCACGTCGCCCAGCGTCACCTCGGGCTTGCTGATGTAGCTGTAGTAGTAGGTGTAGGCGAAGACCGCCATTACGATCTGGGGCGAGGCGCCCGCATGGCAGGTGGGCAGCAGCGGGAGGGAGAGTGGGAGCAGGCGGAGATGGTTGACGTGGGAGGCGGTGTTGCAAGCCGGCAGGCAGGCCGGGCAGGGCCGCTTGCGCAGGGGGCGCAAACGTAGGGAAGGCCGGGATGCGCATGAATGGCACTTGGACGCCCGGCTCGACGAAACCCAGGCAGAGGAGCATCGGAGGGGGCGGGCACCGGTCAGTCGCAGCCCTGACAGCAGGCCCGGAGGGCGAGCGCTCGAGCGGCTGTACGCTGCACCCACGCCCGCGGCCGTAACACAGCCGGCAGGCCGGACCTCGTCGCCGCACCGCACCATGGCAGCGTGCCGCATCGCTCTGCGGCGCGGGTGCCCCCGCAGCCCGCACGCCACCGCGTCACCCTGGCAGCCGGGGCCTCCCCAGCGACATAGACGCAGGACCTGCCCCTCCCCCAGCCCCTCATCGCGCCCCCTCCCCTGGCAGTCCCCACCTGGCAGTCGAAGCGGTCGGTTACCCCGCCGTGGCCGGGGATGGTGTCGCCGAAGTCCTTCATGCGGAAGGCGCGCTTGAAGCCGCTCGCGAAGAAGCCACCTGTCGGGCGGATGAGGGCAGAGCCAGGGCGCATGGAGGGGGGCGACTTGCGGGACGGGCATGCCGAATGCCCCGTGGGTGGAGATGCACTGCATCTGGTACGGTAGTGGAGGAGGGCCGCATGCAGGTTGAGCCCGCGGGAGCCGAGGCTAGCGCAGCTCGCCATACAGTAGGCATGGCGGTAGTCGTGGTCAAGCGCGTCCAGACAGGTGGCCTTCGTCCAGACAGGTGGCCTTCGTGCACAAAACAGACTGCGGATGAGCAGCGCAGCGCAGCGCAGTCGGCCTGTGATGCAGTTGGCGGGTGCCGGTGGCGGTCTGCGGGGGCAATCGCACGCCGATGCAGCTCCCACTCCACCTGCCACCCACACGAGTCCGCAGCCACGCGTGGGCACGGTTGAAAGCGGCCCTGCTCATTACCTCTCGGCCCCACCCACCGTCTCGCGGCCCGTGTCATGCCTTGCCCGTTTTCCACCTCCACTAGGCCCCACCCACCCCGTTACCCGCCCCCCGGCTGGTCGGGCGGCCTCACCGAACGGCGCGATGATGGACGCGAAGGTGGCGAGCGACAGCGCGTGCAGCTGGATGGGCGCTACGGCGAAGGTGAGGTCGGCAGCCCAGGCGCGCAGGCCCGGGGGCACCTGCTCGGCAGCCAGCGACAGCAGGCGTGCGGGGCCGTCAGGCAGGGCCGCCATCACGTCGGCCGGGCTGTAGTCCACGGGCACGAACACCTCGTCGGGCGTGCAGTCCAGGCCCTTGAACACCGTCAGGTCCTGCAGGGCGGGGGCGGTGAGGGAGGGGACGGAGTAGGGAGGGTAAATGTAAGCAACGACTGCACCCGACAGCCCAGCCAGCCAGCCGGTGAGTGGAGCAGGGAGGTGGGGGCGTGAGCAGCATGTGTGGCGAGTGCGCACTTGTGTCCAGCAGAGGTCTCCCAGACGTGGTGGAAGGGGGAAGGAGGATAGCGAGAGATGCGAGTGGGAATGGCACTTGAATCGCCACGGGCAAACGCACTGAGAGGACGGGTGAACAGCACCCAGCGGTGTGCCCGCCACGAGCCTCATCGCAACGGGTCACAAGCCAGAAGGTCCGGGGCTCTTCATGGAACGCTACGACGCATTCCTGCCGTACCAGCCCCAAACCGTACCAGCCCGCCACCGAGCGCCATTCCCTCCCGGCTGCTCCCAGCTGCGTTCACCCTGCCGCCGTGTCCACCGGTACACAGCAGCACCCGCTGCGCTCCACAACCCCTCGCGCCCATCCCTTGCCTTGCGGGGGCAGGTAAGCCACTTGTGGCGGCTCATGAAGGCGGACAGGAAGAAGGCCAGCGCCAGGGTGCCCAGCAGGCCCCCGAAGAAGCCCTCCCACGTCTTCTTGGGCGACAGCTTGATGAGCGGGGTGCGGCCGAAGAAAAAGCCTGCGGGCCGAGGGGGAGCGGAGCGGGGTCGGACAGGAGTCGGCTGCAGACGCAAGGTGTGGTCGATGCGGGTTAACCGGCGCGGTCCTGGCAAGACAAACCGACACGACGGCCGCGCCGAGGCCCAGTGTTCCCGCCCCGGCGCGTGTTGGACCCGGCCGTGCGGACAGGCCAGGCTGGTCAGCCACTGCGCCAGCTGCCACCCGGCGACAGCGCTGTGCTGCACTCCGCCAAGGCACCGACACACACACACACCGGGGGCTACGGTGGTGGTCGCCGCCGCACTAACATGCAGGGACATCGCCCCTTCGACTGCCTCGGGAGCTGGGTCCTACACCGACGCCATCACTTTCGCGCTTACGCTCGTCGTATGCGTTTTCCTTTTCAACACACACACCGCAAGGGACAGCCCCTCCACGGCGGGGCCCCATGCCCACCCCACCTGCCGCTGGGGCTAGCCCGCAGGCCCCTCACCGGCCAGGTACGCGCAGATGTCATTGGCGACGATGAGGAAGGCGGGCAGCACGTACCAGATGAGGCCCGAGAAGATGTTGGACACGAAGAACGAGCTGCGGGGGCGGAGGGGGGGCAGGGGGCGGGGCGAGGGCACATGGGGGTGGGTCGTCGCACGCTGGTGGGCTGCAGTAGGGTGGGTGAGTGGGGGGATAGTCGCAGGGGTGGCCAGGTGGCGTGTTGGGAACGGGGCAACGAGGAGTGCGGGCCCGTGGGTGCGCGTGGTCGCCGACAGCCCTACCGCCGCGGCAACCAGCCTGGTCGGCTCTGCCAGCTCTGCCTCGGCCCCTCTCCCGCCTCGTGCCCATGCAGTGCAGTGCAGTGCAGTCAGCGCCGTGGCGCCGCCCCCAGCCCCCGGTCTGCGGCGTAGGCTCACGTGGGCACTGTGGTGATGAGGATGATCATGTGCGTCCAGGCGTAGTGCGCGAACTGGTGCGGGTAGAGGCCCTTCTTGAGGCTCAGCACAAAGCCCACAAAGCCTGCGTTGGGGTAATGGAGAGGGGGGCGGTTATGGGGCAGAGGGGGATGGAGGGCGTGAGTGACTTCATCCGGGCAACACCAGCTCGCATGAAAGCTCCAGGCATACATGTACACTACTGCCCCCATGCCGCGAGGCCGGTGCGTAGCGCCGCACCCTGCATGTGGCCCTCCGAGTCCCTCCCCGGCGGGCCCGGCCCCACGGCCCCACGGCCATGCAGCTTGCCGCTCTTCCCAGTCCCCACACCCCTCCTGCCACCACTTGATTGAACTCCGAGCCGCCTCTTCAGCGGAAACGCTACGTCACCCTGCCCCGCCGCCCCCCAACCACCACCCCGCGCCCGCAGCGGCCCACCTGCCATGTAAAGCGAGTAGCTGATGAGGCTGTGGTGCTTGAGCGCCCAGTAGAAGAGGCGCGCCAGCGTCTTGTCGGATGTCACCTCCACCAGCAGGTTGTTCTTAATGAACCTGGGGAGGGGGGGCGCACGCAAGGGGTGCGAGGGGTAGAGGGCGATGGCGCGTGTTAGGAGGGCTTCCGGCTGCAGCTCTTCCTGGGCCACACACAGCAACCGCGAGGTTGCAAGCGCAGCCCCTTGGGGTGGCCCTCCGGTGCCTCGCGGCGTGCCGGCACCCGGCACCCGGCACACCGCCCGCAGGGGAGGGGCGCTCAGGCCCCCACCGGGCCCGACACCCGCCACCCGCCGGCAGCCATCCGCCCCGGGCGGCGGCCCTCCGCCCCATGCTGTCCGCTTGCGGCCCTGTACCCCATGTGCTCGCCTGCACAAGGGCCGTTCAGGCATGCAGGCTGGCGGGCTGCGGCCCACACGACCTCCCGTACGCCTCTGCCTATCATCGCCCGCTTGTGGTTCTCTTCACACAGCCCCGCTACGTCCACCGCCTGGATATGCACCGTACGTAGAGACCAACCATCTAACCGGCTCCTGACGCGGCGCGCCACCCAGTCACGCAGCCGCCCAGCCAGCCAGCACAGCACAGCCACCCAGGCGCCAGCCGGCCGCTCACCGCAGGTAGAGCCAGAACACGGCGGTGAAGAAGAAGTACCACTGCTGGGTGCGTAGCAGTGGTAGGCTGCGCTTGGAGCGCTCCGCGATGTAGGCGATGCGGAACAGCTCCCGGGCAACCAGGAACTGGGAGCAGCGGCGGGCAGGGGCGGGCGAGGGGCACGCGGGGAGGGGGCGGGGCGAGGCGGAGACCCGTAGGTACCTGGACTTTGCTCGCCTAGCAGCCGTGGAAGCAGGGCGTGCCGACGGCAAGGAGGCCGCCGTGGAGCACGACCAAGTCAGTGGGGCACTGGTAGCCTGAGGGCTCTCGGGCCGTCGTTTTGCTGCATCGGGCAGCACCGCTTGCCCTGACCAGCTGCCACCTGGCCCGTGTGTCCGTGCGTCCCCGCATGCATGCGCCCCACGCTGCGGCCCTCCAAAGGGCTGGGGCGCAAACGTGCGCTGCATGGCATCCCGCACGCAGAGCGAGGGAGGGAGGGAGGGAGGGAGGGTGGCGAAGCATAATACTGGCGGGTGCTGGGTGCGGCAGCTTGCCTAGATAGCCTGCAAGTCTTCCCAGCCGACCCGTACCCCCGGCACGCAGACCCCACCACGCCCCTCCCACAAACCTGGTTCAGAAGGATGAAAAACATCAGCGGTACATGGCCGGCCCATATAATCCCGATGAAGGTGGCTATGAGAGCTACGGTTGATATGGTCCGCACGCGGAAGGAGCGGAGCCTGGCTTTCTGCACAAATGGCGGGGGCATGCGACGGTTCAGCCGCTAAGCGTCTAGTAAGCTCGGGAGGGGCTCTTATGCTGTTAACACACCGCGTCGACGGGCTTGGGCTCCGGCTCGGGCTCGCTCGCAGTGTCCACCTCCGCCTACGATGCACGTCACACCGAAGACGCGCACTGAGTGCCATGTAACGCTAGCCCTGCTGATCTGTACGTTTTGGGCCTACCTCACGCCTGGCTCTGCTTCTGTGCATTCTTCTATCTCGGAACGGGTTTAAACTGTCAGGAGTACAGCATTGCAGTATGTCAAGCAGCCTCGCGACTAAAGCATTTGCGGGACAGGGATTCAGCGCTCAGGCAGAGTCGGTTGACGGTTGCACCGTCATTTGCTTCACGCGATTGCATCGGCACAATGCATTGCTCAATATAACTAAACAGCATACCACTGTGACTTCGTCATCTGCACCAGCTGCTTGTTCCTTCTTGTGTTACACTGCTCGCTGTCTGTCGAATCACTGCACATGTGTGTATAGAGCATCGACTGGACGTTAATTAGTGCTAGGTTCGGGTCCAGGCATAGAGCAAGAGCTGATAAGCGTAAACCAGTGCATCAACGCGCAATAAGGGCCCGGAGCGTGCAGCCGTCGTGCAGCAGCTGCATCAGAGATGGCGGCGCTGGTGTTCAAGCTTGGGGCGCTTGTGCTCAAGCAGGTGAGTGGGGGGCGCAAGAAGGCGAAGGCAGCTCGACGGGCGCAGCAGGCACCTTTCCGCAGCGGAAATGACCCAAGAGAATCCCAAAGAGGTCACGAACGGTGCTGACTAGGGCCCGTTGCGTTGTGGTTTGGGTTTTGCCCGGGTCCATGCCCCGTCCGGTGCGCTTCGCGGGTAGTGACGGTCCGTCTGCTTTATCAGGCTCGCCCGCATCAGTCCCCAGCCATACCCGCGGTCGGCGTACATGGGCCACAGCGCCAGCCCTGTGGCGGCTTGTCACGTGCCCCTGACACCCACTGCCCCCGCGCACCGTGCCCCCGCGCAGCTGGCCAAGCCGCTGGGTGCGCGATTCGAGAAATGGGTCATGAACCACCCACAAGCCAGGAGGGGAGTCATTTCGGCGGCGCAGGTGGGCAGCCCTCCCCCCGGGGCCTTGTTGAGCGGGACAGCGTGCGGGGCCTGCGCGTGTGCTCCGCCCGGATTCCAATGTAATGGCGCCAAACAGCGCTGCAGCACGGCTTCCAGCGCATTGTTGGGATGTGCGTAGGAACTCGCCTCCTCGCAGGGACCTGGGTCACCCTGTTGCTCCCAGCCCAGCCTCCCACTCCTCTTCTGCCCGGCCGCCTCCCACGGCTCTCCCTTCCCCCAGGTGGTCCACCGCTGGGAGGTGTACATTACTCGGGGCGCGGAAGGCAAGGAGGGCAAGGCCTTCGTGGGCGCCATGACGGAAGAGAAGAGTGTGGAGCTGGCGTCCAAGCTGGCGTCGGAGGGCTTCGTGCTCGGAGTGGGTGGGGGCGCCGGCGAAGGCGGGGCGGAGCAGGGAGAGGCTGGACTGGCAAAGCGGCATTCGGGGATGTATGCCTTGGGGAGGCTGCCGCTGGCCATACCGGCAGTGCTTTTACTGGGGCGGGGAAGCTAAGAGACGGCTTGGCCGCCCTAGCTTGGGGCCACGGCACCTGATTCGTCACAGCTTTACAACTCGTGTCCTCCTCCAAACCGCATGTGCGGCTCAAGTCGCCTTTTGACGCTGCCCTGCCGGCAACTGCCCTGTGTTGAACTCCCACCTGTGCAGGTGGGAACATTAATCGTGTTGTTTGAGTACGATCGCAACCGTCGGAAAGAGATTGAGAAAAAGCGGAAGGAGGACGCAGAGCGGCAGGCCATCCTGGACCAGGCCAGCAGGGAGAGGGAGGTAAGGCGGGCGGACCGGGGCGTGTCATATGGGTGTACGTGCGCATGGCACCTCGTGGGAGGGGCTGCAGCGAACAGAGCTGCAGGGAGCATCCGTCCGCAGCATGCTTGGAAGTGGCAGGTGGAAGTGGCAGGCCTGTTTGCGGCCTAAGGCACAGAGCGTCATGGCCCAGAGGCACGCCGGCAGCCACGCCCCATTGCGGAAGTCCCCGCGGACGCTGCACGGCACTGCACCGCACACAACACAGCACAGCACGCCCGGCAGACCCAAGCCACACTCTTGCTCCCGAGAGGCTCAATGCGGCTGATCTTGTCCAAGCACCGTGCGCTCTCCGCAGCCCCTGCAGTGGGGCGATACAGGGAGTGCGCAGTGGGTTTAAGCGGCCCCTGGCCCCGGTATGCTTGCCCCGCAGCGGCTCCGTACGGAGAACGTGGAGCAACAGGAGCTGATTGCGGAGCTGATGGGCCGTGTAGAGCGCCTGGAGGCCCTCGTAACGGGAGCGCAGCAGCAGCAGCAACAGCAGCAAAAGAAGAAGCCCGCCATGTGGGGCGGGTTTCTTGGGCCTCGGGCTCTGGATCCGTAGCACGCTGCGCTGGGTTCACGGGGCTGGAGCGGCACGAGGGGCGGGGGGCTCTGGAAGGAGAGCTGGGTGGCCGAGGTGCGCGTTGAAGGCGTTGAAGGCGTGGTGCACACGTGGGCACAGCTGGGGATGGAAGGGCATAGGCCAAAGGCGCTACCTTGGAACGGGGAGGTCATCGGGGGAACCGCATACGTGTTGTCGTCACTCGCCGCCCATCTTGTGCACCTGGGCGTGGGGTGAACGCTAGGCCTGGACACTTCACAACCGTGTTGTACAGTAGTACGGCACGGAACCGGGCGTATGACGGTGCCTCCTGGAAAAGCAGGTTGTGAGTATTGAGGTGGACTGGAATTAGTTCCGCCAGAACTTGCCGGACGCGGGTGTATGGGCGTTGGAGCTGTGTGGTCCATGCTTCATGGCACTGTCGAGGGGGGGGGCTCTGCCCCATGGCACAGTTGAGGGGGCTGCGCCATGTGTGCTGCCTCCGTGTGGTTATGCGAGAGCGTGCGTTGCCGTGGAATGTGATTAAAGGTACGTTCATGTGGCAATACCTATGCTATAGAGTCTGGGTTTCGGGGTTGATGAGTTCTTACCTGCTCGCAGACAAATCATTCAACATTTGCGTTCAGGCGTACGGGTACCGTCTGTGAGACTGCGGCAAAGATTGCGGCGGACTGCTTGGCTCGTACGGTACCCTGCTCCAGTGCCGTCGTGCCGTGTCTTCCGCGTGAGGCGCTGACCGAGCAGCCTTAAGCTCCTTCAGTAAGCAGCGCACTTGTGAGGTGCTTTCTGCGTCGGGTGCAGGGGCGGCTTCTGCTTGCTTCAGTAGTATTTAAACTGGCTTGCTCGTGACGGCTCGGGCTGGGGCGCAAGCTGTGGGGTTCCAGTCGCCTGCCCTGCCCTGCCCTGCATATCTTAACTGGCGTGACGTAGATTGCTCTGCCGTTCATAGGGCTTGGCTGAGGCCCTTAGCTTGGTGCAGTTAGTAATGCGGCACCATTTTCAAAGTGCCGGGGCTGTAACTTACTTATGCATGTCGAATACCATGTACAGCAGGTCGCTGGCATGTATCACCACTAACACTGGCGTGATGCCCCCTGCACGTGCGGAAGCGGTTCGCTTCCTGTGAGCATGCTCCTTCCCGCCAAATTGCCTCGGGCCTAGGGGACGACTCTGGTACTGGCTGTGCCAATCTACAGTGCTAAAGATCCATCGCCGTGAGGCGTTGGCCCAGCACGCACGGGCTGGGGAGCATGCCCCGAACCCTTTTTCAGAGCGACATGCACATGTCGGCACATGTTGGGACTGCGTTGACCTTCAGAGCAGCGCAAATCAGCGTCGCACCCGTCCTCACCGTGTCCTTGTGTTCATTGTGTGTGTGCACCACGCTGGAGTATATGCGCAGTGCAAGGGATACGGACGAATACGGCGAATGCAACCAGCAATCAAATTCGACCGACCCTTGAAATAGAGCAAAGCGTGCAGCGTTATTAGAATCCATGAAGGGGCCCCGCACCAAGGTGCCGCCATGCGAAGCATGGATGAACAACTACCGGCTCGCGAGCGCGTGCATCGCGAAACACGACGTCGAGGGTGCAGTTGAGCGGGCTGGTGGGCTGGTGCGCATCGAGAACTTCCTGCCCGAGGTGTGTTCCGTGCCCAACCCCGAAACCCAGGGACAATGAGCAAATCCCTTTCGTGGAGATCCTGGCGATCCGGGTCAAACCCCGTGACCCTTCCTGTTGCATCCTTGCAATTATTTCCGTTACCCTGTGGTATGAAACCCGTCTCTCCTGCGTGCGGCCCGCAGTTTGTGGCCGAGGGGATCCTTGCCACAATCGAGGCCGTGTCGGATGAGCAGTGGAACGAGACCTCGGCCCGCGAGGACTACACGCACAACAACATTGACCACAGTTTCTCCAGCGTCAAGCAAGCGCGCGGCCTGGACGCCGTGACGCGGCTCTTCTCGCTTGTCCGCCCCGGCGCCCTGAACTCCTTCTCCGCCGCCAGGTACTGCAGGAGCGACCACATCGCTCCGCACGACGACCGAGCCTACACACAGGTACGGCACGGTGCATGCAGTCTTCGCATCCTCAGCATGCCGGTGCGTGCAGCGGCGGGGTAGCCCTCCCACCGCCCCCCGCACGCAAGCCGCAGCGCTGTGTGACTTGCAAGCACGCTGCAATCACGTATGCAGTCAAGTCCACGCGACCGTCTTCCGCTACCGTGCTATGAGCAGCCAAAACAGCCCGCCACTATGCTCTCTTATCCGTCTGGGGCCGCCTCCCGCGCTGCCAGTGCAATCCGACTCCGTCGCCCGTGCGGTCCGTGCTCCGTGCCCCGCTGCAGGTCCGGCTGGACAACGGCCGCGTCATCACCACCTCACGCACCCTGGCGGTCATCTACTACCTAACAAAGGACTGGCGGGAGGAGTACGGCGGCGTGCTGCTGGACCTGGAGGACCCCGCCTCGCCGCCTGGCCAACCCACCCGCTACGTGCCCGTGTGGAACAGCGTGGTGGCGTTCCGGGTGCCTCGCTACCACGCAGTGACGCCAATGGCCGTGGACCGGCCGCGATACTCGGTGGGGAAGCCGGCGGTGCGCAGCGGGGCTGAGGGAGCGCGTCCCGGCAGTGGCCGGGCGTCTTCAGGCTTGGGCTCGTGCTTGTAGCGGCACATGGACTTAAACTTGGCGGCACTGGCCGGAGCGGCCTCCTGTCGTCGAGTGCACGGAGCTTCAGCGGCGAGGTGCACGGCGGGGTGGGTTGGAGTGCGGGGCTGTGACCCTTGGTCTGCGTTGACGCCTTTGACCCATGTGGCGGGATCTGATTCCCCGGTCCACCTCTCACGTTCTGCAGATCTTTGGCTGGTTCCTGGAGCCGGGGAAGCTGTACGACCTGTTCAAGGGCGACGGCCCGGGGCCCGGGGCAGGCGGCAAGGCGCGGGCGCAGCGGGGCGAGCTGCGCAGCGTGGATCAGCCAGGAGCACGCGAGGCAGAGGGGGCGGCCGGCGCCGGGAGGGCCCGGGCAGTGGGAGACGCCGGCCGAGGAAGCCAGGAGCGGCAGCGGCGGGAGCCGCGCGGGCAGGAGCAAGGGCAGGAAGGGACTACGACCGCAGCAGCACAGCCGCAGAAGCGCCAGCGGCGAGGAGCGGATGCGGCGGGCCGGCGGGACGACGGAGACGAGGAGCGTGGAGAGCCTGGCCCATCCGGGCGCGTGTCCGCCGGCAGCGCGGGTGCCGAGTGGCGGAGCGGTGGAGCCGCAGGGACCATGGGCGCTGAAGGAGCTGGTACGGCCTGGCGGCCGCGTAACGGTCGGGAGGGCGGCAAGGGGACAGCGGGGCTGTGTGCGGCGGACGGGGCGGGGCCGGGAGGAGGGCCGGAAGGGGGGCCTGCAGCAGTCAGCAGGAGGGCTACAGGGGGGCAGGTCGTGGCGCTGCATGGTGGGTCTCTGGGGCGGGATGCCGCCGTGCGCGGCTGCGAGGCGGCTGCGGAGCGGGGCCGGGAGCGGCCACTGCGGCTGCCGGGGCCGTGGCAGGGCAGGCGGAAACACACGTGCGTGGGCTGAGGCATGAGGGCTGACGGCTGCGGGCTGAGGGGGGAATAGCGCCGCGCGCACCTCATGGCTCTCTCTCTCTCTCTTCAGATTTCTCTTGCTTTCCTCATGTGCTCCGGCCCGCTGGTGGGGCCTGGCGGGGAGGGCTGCGTTTTGCCGCCTCTGACTCCGAGGATCTGGCAATGTGCGCGGTTGCCTAATTGCTCGGGCTGCGGGTGGCACCCGGCCGACATGCGATACGGTCCCCGCCTATGCGTTGCGAGTATTGGATGCGACAGTAGCCAGCGACGCCGACATTGTAAGAGCAACGAAACGATGCGACGAAGGGTGGCCAGCTGGGCGTTGACGCAGTCGGGGAGCTGCACGTCATGCCAGCGGCCCCAGCCCCAAGCGCGGCGACGTACATTACTCGCAGTAGTGGCTGAGCCCTGCACGCACCGCGCCTGGTCACCTGGTCACCTGGTGGCTGGCTGGTGCCTCGATGCGAGGAGCGGGTGCGTGCGCTGCAGTGGAGCGGAGCGGAGCGGGCCACGCAGCATTGCATTCGTTCACATGGCTGGCGGTACGCACCCAATTGTAAGAATGCAAGGCTTCGAGCTGGCGCGATCGCCTAGCTCGATCCCAACCGGCCATACGGTATGCAAAAAGCCATGCCGCAACCAAGTGAACTTGGTTCATGCTGCGGAGGAAGCCATGTAGGAGGAGCCACGTACGCTTGACCACCAAGGGCACTGCCAGCGCACAGGCCGTACCCTACAATGCTGCCGCCTTCGACGGGTAAGACGCTAAATCAAACCACATGTGTGCTGCCATCAAATGCTTGGGTACAGCACGACTTCATCTAACACAAAACAAACACAGCAGTGACAGCACAATGTCACAGCGAGGTTCAACCAGCGCAGGTGGATGCGCCGGATGTGAATGACACAAACCCCTCCCAGTCCACTTGAATGTACATGCCTTTGTCACCCGTATTGTTATTCTAACCCGAAGGTAATGCAGGCTACGAGGCCCCGTGGGCATTCATGGCTAAATCAAGCCGCAATCCACCATATATGAAAGGTCTGCAGATGTGTGTATGTATGGGGAGAGGGATAGTTCGCAGACCCCTTCGCTCGACGCAGGAGAAAAAATAATACGCTGCACAGAGAAAGGAACCCAGCCCGCCCCTACGGCGGGGCCGCTGCAAAACTGGTTTACTACAGCACCAGTGCGCAGTGCACATCCGCAGCACCTGCTTGTCACACAGTAACGATGCTCGTCCACACGACCGATGACGAGCATCCGGGTGACCCACCACCCCCAACATTCTCCATAAACTCAGTTGCCCTTGGGCTGTCTTCCTACAGCTACAACAGAAAATGAATGAGACGCCGCTCCCGCCGGAGTAGGCCGATAGGGAACGTTTAACGAAACTGCCATGGCCACAAAGGGTGGTGGGGCCATCAAGCACTTGCCATCATGTCTGAACAGTGAAAACTGCTAAACAGGCACAGCCGCCCTCCACAAACAAGGGACCTGACCATGACTCGGAATCGAACCAACTCGGGATACTGACTAATCCCCTCGGATCCTCACTCCTCTGCCCGGCAACACACAAGCAAGGTGGGATCCGGAAGCGCCCCACTGCAACTAAATCCACTCTTCATTCGAGTGAGAACACACCAAGCCCTACGCCACTTCCGCGCCTCAGATCCAGGCCGATCCCGGGCCGCCCGTCGCCGCCCGCCGCCCCGCGCCCTCCAGGACCCCGCCCCGGCTGCCGCGGCGCCGCCGGGACAGCGCCGCCGAGTGGTCCGAGCCGCCGGCAGCAGTTGAGTCGTTATTAGAGCTGCGGGAGCACGACTGGCCCCTAATATCCGCTGCCACTACCGCCTCGGCACCAGAGGGCCCCGGCGGGGCCAGTGGGACTCCAGCGGTGGACGAGGGCGATGGCGAGGTTGGGGCAGCGAGGGCCGATACGAGCCCACCGCAGCCCTCAGTCGCAGACGGAGACGTGGCTGGCGCCCTGTTGTCCGAGCTGCAAAGTCGAAGCGGCCACGGGGTGGGCTGCTGCGGGCCGGCAGTCTGGTGAGAGCTGAGAAGGGAGCTCAGGAGCTCGTCCCCACACACGGGTGGGGCGAAGCTTCCGTCGGCCTCTGCGCCGTGCCACGGCTCCTGTTGGCCCCCGGGGACCCATGTCGAGCTGGCTGCTAGGCGCGCTGCCCGCTCAGCAGCGCGGGCCTCTGCAAAGCCCAGGGCGACCGTGGGCGCGAGGTTGCGAGTCACGTGGTCGCGAAAGCCCGCCAGGCGCTTTAGGTTGAGGACGCCCGCCGCCCTCCGCATCGCGCCCCGGTCGCACCCCAGCATCCGGTACGTAGCCGCGTCCTGCAGCCGACTGCGAGCCTCCGCGGGGCACACGAAAAGCAGGTCCACAAAGTCAGCCCCCGAGGAGGAGGTGCGGCTAGAGGGGCCCGGGAGCCAGTCCAGCCGGGTCGCGGGGGGCGCCTCCAGGCCGCGGTGCGCGTTAGACGCCGGGGCTTCATGGCGCCTGGTGCTGTGTCGTGAGAAGGTGAGATGCGCCTCTGTGAAGGGCTCATCTTCGAGATCTGTGAAGGCAGGGGGGAGTGAGCGCGCGCTTGTCGGCAACGTTGCTTCGCTGTTCGGACACAGCAACGAAGTCCGGACACAGCAACGAAGGAATAACGTATGTCAGTACTCCAGCTCTAGCAATGTGCAGCTATAACAGCTGCGTTCTGTGTCGCGCAAGGTTCTGCTACAGGTGGCGACGCGGATGTGAGGCGGATGATGCGAGTCTCCTGAGGAAGCCTAGCTACTTACCCTCAATCGGTATCAGGGCGGGCGCGACCATCGTTGATGCATGGACCACAGGCCGCACGGTGAGGGTCCTGGCTGATTGCATGCCGCACCCGCCAGAAGTTGCCGAGCAGCGCCGCGGCACACCGCCGAAGAGGCGCAAAGACATGGCAGGAAGTGCACAGATAAGAGATAGCTACCAGTGCCTTACAGAGCGACAGGAGCTGCTGCAGGGGGAGACAGGTTAAGCAAGCTCTTCGAGATGTTTGTGTCGACTAGAGACGTGAATAGATGCTATGTAAGCCGCTGACAGTACTTGAGCGCGCTTTGTTTGTAACAATTAGAGCACGGCCGCGGTACTGCGCCTTACTCATCGTTGGGGCCACGCCCTAAAGCCCTCTGGGCCCATATCAAGGTCAAGACATAGCTAGGGGTGTACGTCTACCGAGCATACCTTCCTCCGGATCAGTCGGGCAACTGCCGGAGAAGATCGCGTCCATAAAGCGCGGATCGAGCAAATCAGTGAGGTGATGCGCGGTCGCAACGCCTACACGCAAATTTGCATTATCTATTCTAAATACACATGAAAAGCCATGTGCCCGTATCGTAACACGTATCGTAACACGCCCACGTGCCTCCCGCCGCGTACCCGCCGCCACAGGCCATCGTGTCTCTTTAGAAACTCCTCCACGCCAGTGTAAGCGTGTATCGCGAACGGCAAACCGCCTACAGGCTGCAGCCGCCCAGCACGCACGCCCCTTTCGCTCCCCGCAGACGACGGTGAATGCCGGCTGAGGTACGACAATCCAGCAGGACGGACACCCCCGTGCTGCACGACACTGATGGCTTCGACCCCGGCACAAGGACGCAAAGCCAAGACGAACCTTGGGTTCTCAGCAGCTTCTGGGAACGGGATGGATGGGAGCTGCCCGGCCGGCAGTCTTGCATTATGCGCCCGGCGTACCGCAGGCGCAAGATTATGGCCCCGTTTGTCGCGCGACAGCACAGCGTGCTGACGCGTTCGTGGGTCCCAACCATGCACGCCAGCTCAGCGAGGATTCCCCCAGCAGGCGCCAGGACTCGCCCACACCATCGTGGCGCGCATGCGTGTGCGTGCGCGCCACACGCACGCACGCACGCTTGCATGCCCTGATCTTGGACCCGATGGTGGACCGTGCGTCTATGAAGAGCCCACGCCTCCACTCCGCCTCGTGGCCGCTGCCGGGTCGAGTCTACCCGCAAGGAGGACGGGGAGCATAGAACCGCCGACGTCGCACGGGTCCACGGGTCCACGGGCATCACCAACGACACCTGCGACACCAGCGACCTACCGCCTGCCTCAGCCGCCCCGCCACGCCACGCGCCGCCCCGAGCGAGCGCCAGTGAGCATCGCCCCAACCACACAGCCCCACATGAGGGATACTTAGGAACCCACCGAGTCCCCCGCCCATGCCCATTGGGCTACAACTGCACGTCCGGGCAACCCGCGCAAGAGCCGTCCGGCCGCCCAGGAAGCAATTTCCCAGCGACGGAGGCCGGGCCCATTCCGCCACCAGCTCGCCAGGCCCAAAGCCCTACCAACCGGGTAGGAGCCGAGGCCGCGACGTATGTTGCCGCCATCAGCCATCAGCCGCCATCCATCGATCTCCAACTGGGCGGAAACGGCCGCGCCATCCCACGCCCGGCCCTCATGCCTACCAGGCGCTCACGTCGTTGACCAGCAGCAGCCCAGCTGCGCCCGCAGCGAAGCCGGCGCCCGCGCCGCTGCCGCCCCGCAGCGAGGGCGGCGCCGCGGAAGTGAGGATGCGCGCTGTGCGGGCCAGGTCCACCGCCGGGGCGGGGGCGGGGGCGGGGCCCGCCAGCGGGTCGGAGGATGCGGCGGCGTCGCGGAGGGAGGCCAGGCAGCGGGAGGCAAGGTCGGCCTGGGGGGGCGGGCAGAGGGGGCATTGGGTGGCGGATGGCCGTGACGGTGACGGTGGCGGTGGCGGTGCTTGTGGTTGTGGTTGTGGTGACGGTGGTTGGAGGATGCAGGGAGGGGATCTGCTC
>LSYV01000002.1:6253605-6369416 GCA_001584585.1 Gonium pectorale
CCGGCTCATGGCCAGGGAGCCGCCCACCCGGGGAAGGCCGCCGGGACGCTGGAACACGAACTGGCCTGACGTGAAAAGGGAGCGGCAGCCGGCAAGACAGGAGACAATGGATGGCCAGCCGGTCAGCAGAAGCCCTCATGGCTGGGAAGGCGGGACGCGCTCCACGCCCCAAGGGGCCCTGCCCCTTCGTCACCGCGCACCCGTAGCTCTGCGGGCGGGTCAACAGTGCAGGAGCCGGCTGCGGCTGCCCCGACAGAGTGGTTGCGCTGACCCAACCCTCGCCGCCCGGTCCTTCCCTGGTACGTATATGCCCGCGCCCACGCCCTCCACACGCACGCATATACACACGCCCCCTCGCGCACCCACCTGCCCGGTAGATCCTCGCCTTCTCTGCGGGCGTGTCGGTTGTGGTCCTCCGTCAGCCGCTGAGCCTCGCCGTTCTCCGACAGTATCACCCTGACGCGTGCGCAGGGGCGGGGGTGGCGGGGGGGGGGGGTGGCGGGTGCGGGGGCGGCACACGGCAGCGGCAGAGCGGCAGGGGGGGCGGGTGCATGGGGGCTATCGCCATCCTCGCTAAAACTGTGAAAAACTAGGGAAGCACAGGGCCGCTTTGCAACGTTCCTAGCTCCATGACATTGGCGTACCGACAGAAGCCGGTAAAGGCGACCCTGCCGGTGGAGGCAATGCCCGTTATCGTGCTCTCACAGTTTATGTTTCCGCGTGCCTTCCCCAACGCACGGCGGCCCATCCCATTCCTGGTCTGCCCCGCGCGCTCTACATCTGCTCCCCACAGCCACCCGCAGCCCTGCAGCCGCTCCCAGCGCACCTCCCGCCCGTCCCTCACCGGAGCGCTTCGAGCCACTTTCCCCTCCCCCACCCACACAAGTCGGGCGTCTGGGTCGGGTCAAGTCGACGGGCTGGGCTTGGGAACACAGTCAGCTAGGGATTCGGCCAGTTCGGGCTAACAAACCCGTCAAACCAGCCACCCCGGCCATGTTGTCCGTACATGCGACGGACCACCGGGAGGTGCGGCATCAGGCGAACACCGGGAGTCCCGAACACCGCGGCCCCAGGCCCCTCCCTTCCACCCTCAGCGCTCAGCCAGTTTTCAACGGTCGGGAGATGAATGCGCCCCAGGGCTTCCTTACTGAGTATGCCTTCCAATCCTCTCCTCCCCCCCCGCCCACACCTCACACGGGCCCAGTGGGGCCCACCTGCTGTCCCCCGCATGCGCCACCACCAGGGTGTGGCCTCGTAGCAATGCAACCGCCGCTGTGGATCCCGCATTGGGGCCCGCGTAGCGCCCCTTGTCGTCCAGCTTGCCGTACTTGCGCACGGCGCTGCTGGAGCGCTTGAGCTTGTCTCCAGCGGTGTCGTCGGAGCTGCGGTGCGGAGGCAGGCGGACGTGCAGGCGGGGAATGCGTAAGGCGCACTCCATGCAAGGCGCCACATGCCAACCAGCGCAGGGCCATAAACCGGTTGGCCGCTTGAATGAAGTCCATACGCTATGCCGGCAGCGCTCGGGGCCGCACCATACCTGAGCTGCTCGACACGGTAATCCGGCCGCAGTTGGCCCGTGCTCTCAGTAGCGCCAAAACGCAGTCTAAAAGCCAATCAATTGGCTATCCCCCACCCTAACCCACATATACATACACGCACGCACACACGGCCCACCAGGCACCACTCACTGCGCATACTCCGCCAGCTCCGCCCGGTTGTCCTCGTCGCGCATGCGGCCGTCCAGGGACAGGAACGCCTCACGCAACGCGCCCGGCAGGTCGCCCGCCGAGAAGGCCGCCGAGCGGACGACCTCCTCCTCCTGCGGCAGAGGCGGAGGCGGGCGCACGCGGGGGTACACACCGCCGCCACCGCAGCAAGCGCAGGCCTGACTGCCCGGGCTCTGCGTTCTGCTCGTTACGCACCGCGCAATGTTGGGCTCCGCATGCATAGCGGCACATCAAAACGGGATGCAGATCGAATGGGATGGGATTGCATATTACAAACTCCACGGGAGCGTTGGCCATTCGCCTCGTGCTGTCTGCAACGCGTCCCTTCCCCTCCCCTGCCCTGGCCGCATGCCAGCGGGAGCTGATGCCGCCGGGTGCCGGCCACCACCTGCCAACGGCCAGTCACCTCCTCCCCTGTCGGTCGCGAAGGCGGCCTCGCTCGCTCGCCCGCCCTCGCCCTCGCCCCAGCCCTCCACCCACGATGTGCTGCGCGCAGAACGCCGACACCTCGCGGCCGCTGTGTCCGTCGAACACCGCGAACAGGGCGGTGCCGCGGCCGTCAATGTCCAACGACACCACATGGGCGTCCTCCTGCGGTTGAGGTAGAGGGGGGTAACTTGCCGGCGGCGGACGCGGGCAGGGCGAAGGTGTGTTCGGGACAACGACGACGCGGGAACCCAGCACAGGATAGAGCGGGCGCGGGGCTGTGCTCCCAGACAGCGGCACGCGGTGGACACGTCCTTCCTTACAAACCAGCTTGGACGCCTTAATCACAAACCATTCACTCGTAGCGCTCGTCGTGTCCCGACCCTTCACACCATGGTTTTGCGACGGCCCTGCGCCTCGCCCACAACCCATGTCAGGCCGCCGCCATTGCCCTCGGACAGGACCTGCGCGGGCCGCAGGCGGTGCACGTGTGTACGGTACGGCAGGGTGTCGTCCAACAAGTCAACGCCAAGTACCGTGAAGGAATGCTGGAAGAGCGGGAGCTGATGGAATACTCGGAGAAGCAGGCAATCCGGATTCACACTGGCATGTCAAACGGGCGCAAGCTGGCCCAAGGTCGATCAAATTTCCCGATTGAACTTGCCACGCTGACCACTTGCCACGCTGACCGGGGCACTCCTGCTCGTCATTCCATTCCACGACATACAGCACGAGCGCAGCTGCTTACTTCGTCGAGAGGCAGCCAGCCCCGTCTAGTCCAGCTCACAGAGTCCCCCTTTCTCTGCAGATTCCTGTTTAGTCACCCTAACCGCCGTGGTCGCCTGGCCGTTTTCTGCGCCCTCTCCCCCCGCCAAGTCACAGATGGAAGCAGACCGGCGTGCAAGATTCGTTCCTGGTAACAGCACTCACCAACCTGGTATCCCCCTGGTTTCCCTTCTCTACTACCCACTTGTATGCAGTCCCGCCCCTCGCCATGCCCCAGCCTACCACGGGGAATGACGCCATGTCGCCCTTCCGAGTGATGCTGGCCACGGCCGCTTCCTTGCGGGCCACCATGCTACCGTCCAGGTTGCTGCTGGCGGGCAGCTGGTCGGGGTCGCCGGGCAGGTCGCGGGGTGGCGCCAGCGAGCTGGGCTGCGGGGGCGACGAGGGCGGGGGCGACCCGCGGGTCGCTGACGCATCCGCCATGCCGCCTCCCGGAGCGCCGGTGCCGCGCGGCGGCGGGGAGCCGCGCAGCGGTGACCCCGAGTTCCTAGCGCGTGGTGCGAAGGAAAAGGGAAAGCAGAAGAACCTTCGGAGCGCAATGGTCGCAGACTGAGGTGAGGCGCCGTTGGCCAGTTGTATTGTGTCGAAAGCGATAGGGAAGCGATGTGCTGCACAAACTTGCCAGATAAGGAAAGTCGATATGGAGCGATACAGGTTTGCATCATTCCTCGTTCCCGGAGAAAGCTGGAACGCCCCCGGAACTGGTTGAGGTGACGCAACCCACGTTGCGTCGTTAAATGATTGGAACACCGCGAGGCTCTCCTTGACATATGAGTGCCTTGCTGCACACGCATAGGGGCTTTGAAAAGAGAAATGAGAGATGGGGGAGGGCTGCCGGCATACACACCCGAAAGGTGCGATGTTGCCAGGGTGCAATGTATGGCGGGCGAAAGAGACGAGCAGACGGGCTTTGCAATGGGTTTGCAAAAAGCCTCGAGCGATGCTGGGCTTAAGATGACTACTGTACCCGTACCTCACGTCGCGCCTACACCGAACTGAAGTAAAAGGCACCCCCCGGCAAACGGCTTGACCATCATTCAATGCCCTGTACCACCACATCCCATGCTTTGTGGATGAGCCGCCCGGTGACTCTGCGCGGCACGCACACAAAGCATGGCCACAAGCCGGGCCTGTAATGGAGCTGCTCTCGCCACATTCATAAGCAGCATTGCCTGGGCGTCCACGGAGGTGGGCAACGCGGGCACGACGCGGGGCGGTACGGAGCCACCGCCTGTTGCCGTCACCCGTGGCGCGCGCTCGGCCTCGCCAGTGCGACACATCGCACAGCCCACCGCGATGCATGATGCGAACCCCACACCGGCACGTCGGGCACCGCACAACAGCCGCTCGCACGGGGGCCAGTGGCTGTGATTCCGCACACATCTGGGCGATAGATTCCCGTTGAAGGCGCCAGACGCCCGGCTCAGCAGCAAGAGATCACCAGTAGGCGAATTTCTTTCGCCTATTCTACCCTACGGTACCTCATGTCTGGTCACGAATGCAAGTGCACATCCAATGGCGTAAGCTCCACCCCGCAGGCACGCTCCATCGGTGCAAGTTCCTTACCTCCCACACGGCGACTCTACCCTAAACTGCAATCTACGGCCCTCGTGACGGCTCCCGTGGGCAGGCGCACGCACGGGCTGCCTAAACCACACTTTCACCTGCTTTCCATACGCAATATCGGTATCAATGAACTCGAGTCGGGTGAGCTGCCCAGCCACATGCAGCGGCCACAGTGCTTCCTACTCCACGCCGTCGGACCCCACTCTGCATGCGAGTGCCTCGCCCAACAACTGCCGCGGACTACATTCACGTTGAACTGCTGGTCTGTGACATCGGCAACGCAAGGCCCGTCGACGGCACGTGCTGCTGATGCCACGGCGCGCCGCCTCCGCCTCCACCGCCGGCAACGGCTTCGGCCGCTGCACCCGGCGCACCGGGCCCAGTGCCTCCGGACCCTGGCGGCCCCAGCGGTGGCAGCGGCGGGGCCATGCCCTCGTGTGTGGGCCGCCGCCCCGGAGCCAGCCCGCCGCTGTGCGGCAGTCCCACCGGCAGGCCGTGGCCGTGGCCGTGCCCGGCCGCCGATGCGTGCTGCGTCGCCCCGCTCTGCAAGTCCGCCAGCTGCTGCACCATGAACTCGATCTGGTCCTTGTACATGCTCTTGACGTCCTGCAAGTCGGCCAGCAGCTCCTCCACGCGCTCGTCGCGCTCGCCTGCGCGGGTTGGGGTGGGGAGGGGCGCGGGCAGCCGGGCGGGACGGGCATGTGGGTTGGGGTGGGGAGGGCGCGGGTAGCCGGGCGGGACCAGCTGGACGGGGCGCGGGCGGTGAGCAGAGAGCGCCGGAGATGCAAGCCGTCCTTGAGTATGCGACGACCGGAGCAGCCGTGTTCGGAGCCGGCAGCCAAACATCGCATGGTGTGCGGGCTTGCGAAATGGGGTTACGGGTGGCGTTGCTGCTGAGCTCACGGGCGGTGCACGATACGCGCATGCCAGGCCGTATGGGCGCCTTCCTTGCTCCCGAGGCTGCCACGAAGACGAGGCACCCGGGATTGCAAGGGCACACCGCCGGCATGGACGTGCCTTTGATGAACAGCGCTTCATCTCGTTGCCTGGTCTGCATGCGACACTCGTTCTACAGCTAGTGTGCAGGTGTGCACCGACTTCAGAAGCGATTCCCCCGGACAAAAACAGTTCACATCTCATTCCGTTCTGCACGTCACTCACCCACGAGCTCCAGCGCGCTGGCCAGTCGGGCCCTCGCCTCCACCAGCTCCGCCTCCAGCCGCTCGTGCTGCAGCAGCACCTCCTGAGCGGCCTCCGCTTTGGACGAGCCCGCCACAAGCTCCTCAGCCAGCCTGCATCCAGAAAGCGGTGGCGAGGGGGTTGCGTGTTGCGCTCATGCATTTCTTGCGTCCAGCACCACGCCAGTGCTGCACCTGGTGCGCCCGCCCCCTTCCAACCGGTTGCGATGCAGCGAACCTATGGACACAAAGCGAAGGCCCCCGACCAGCACACCCCACAAGAACAGAATAGCCTATCCCCGCGCGCCACTCTATCCACCTGCCCTCCCGCCCGCTAACATCCCATCCTGCCCTGGGATCTACCGGTCTCTTGTGGCCTCCAGCTCCGCCACTTGCTGCTGCGCTGCTGCTAGCTCGCCCGTCCGCGCGCGCAGTGCCCCCCGCAGCGACTCCAGCTCGCTGGCCATGGCTGTCTGCACGCTGTCAGCCTGGGCCGCACCGCCTGCACCCGAGCCTCCGCTGTAGCCGCCCGACAGGTTGTGATGGCTGGCGGAGATCGCGGTGTGCAGGCCGCCGGAACTGGAGGGCGCACGGAGCGCGTTGAGCAGGTCGCTCGTGCTGCCGTCGCGCGCGAGCTTGTGGCTGCACGGGCGGCATCGGGAGTCGCGGACGCGGGTTAGTGGGGTCTGGTACGAGTTCCCATAAGCAGCGGTGATGGGCGGAGAACCCTGCCTCTGGACGCACGTGTTTAATCAAGGCCACAGATGACGCTGGCGCCAGTTGCGTGACGGCACGTATGCTGGAGCGTCCGAGCGAAAGGATAACAGCGTCCAACCGCCGTAAGAGCAAGCTCGTATCGGACGACACCATAACATATACAGCGCGTTCTCTCCCCTGCCGACAGCAGAGACTTACTGTGTGTCAGTATGCGCTACCAAACCCGCGTCCGCATGCCCCGGCCGCTCGCCCTCCTTGACCAGCACCCACTGGTAGCCGGGCGCCGCCATGGCTGGCGGCTCGGGGGCCCTGCAGGAAGAATTACATGACACAAAGGCGGGCTTTTCATACAGTAATCATTCTTCGCGGTCTACCACCTGTACTCGAATATCGCCACAGAGCTTCATGTGAAACCGGGGGGCAAGGGGCTGCGGGAGGTTGCTTGCCACTAGCGCCACACCCACCTGCTCATCGCATCCGCCGCAACTCTGGCGCGCAGCTGCTCAAGCTCTGCCTCCGCCTCCGCGAGCCGCCGGCCACAGTCGCGCCGGAGGGCTGCCGTGTCGGCCTCCGCAGCCGCCACCGCTGCGCGCTCCGCCTCGCGGGCCTCAGCCAGGGCAGCCTCCAGCTGGGCATGCAGATGGCACGGGTCCAAGCAGCAAAATCGCGTTCAGGCATGCTCGCCAAGCCTCAAGTAGCAAGCGCGGGTAGATCTCCGGCGGCCATGTGCAGCACACAGCACGCTGAACATATCACATCAGCCATGTATACCAAGAAGCGGACTTCCGAATCTGCCAGCCCGACTACACAGCAGCCTTCCCCGTCATGTCTTCGCCTTGCATCCCCCATACTCGCCATGCCCGAGACCCCTGTCCTCCCGCCCGACCATTCAAGCCCCTCACCTGATCCAGCTGCAGCGCCTGTACGCGGCACCGCTCCGTCTGCAGCTCAGCCTGGTGGCTTGCCGCTGCGGCCACCTCCCGCGCCTCGCCAGCTACCCTTCGTGCCTCCTCTAGCTCCTGCTGCAGCGAGCGCACTTCCTGCCGGGCGGCCGCCAAGCTGGCCTCCAGGCCGCACACCTTTGCCGACAGAATCTGGGGACATGCAAACAAGGGTTTGGGGACACAGGCGGGTCGCTGGGCTGCCATTTGCCGGTTAGGCTGCTTGGTTTTTTGCCGTTCGTTTGTTCGCGTTCATGCCGTGTACATGATGGAACACAGGGGAACGCGATGACGCCGAGCAGCAGCGGAAATGGTGGATAGCAGAAGGTTGACGACCAGAAGCCAGTTGGCGAGGGTGTTGCTCCTTGCGCAGGCAGTCACGCAGCCTGTGCTTCGCAGGTCGCTTCAAGTAGGATGTGACCAGTCGCGCAAGGTATCCCCTGCTACACAACGTGAGGTGATGGATGCAAAAGTTCTGGCAAGCTCATGAACCTCGCGTTGCCGCTCAGCCCCCGATGCTTCGATCCGCGCCGCACGGACCCCTGCCGCCCACCTGCATCTTGTCCACAGCCAGCCGCTCCCGCTCCGCGGCCGACGCAGCCCGCGCCTCGGCGTCGCCTATGCGGGCCTGCAGCGACGCCTCGGCCCCTGCCCATGCGTCGGCCTGCGCCTCGACCGCAGCCTGCAATGCACGGACAGCACGACGAGGTCGCCCCAGGGCGCAGCGTCAGAAGAAAGTGCGATTCTGCCAATGCCATGCAGGCTCCGAAGAGAGAAACCATCGGTTGTGGGACAGGGTCTTCGGCGGCCAAGGCAGACACGGGGCGCGGGCTCGGGAGCTGTGTTTTGACATCAGGAGACATCAGGCTCATAACCGCATAGCTGTAGGACTCGTCACAGCCCGCGCCCCACGCAGCCGCCGCTTATAGAAGCTTTGGCCCACCTTCTCCAATGACAACAGGCAGCCTACAGTCCGGCCCGGCAACCCGCCAGTGCCCAGTTCTCCTACACCGTTAAACCATGGCTGCCTTGGTCCGCATGCCGAAGCCCCATCCCGCGGACCTGCATGGCCTCTATCTGCCGCAGCAGGGGCCGGGTGGCCTCGGGCACCTTGGACGCCAGGTCCTGGTGGCGCAGCTCGGCGGCCTGGCAGCGCCGCTCCAGGTCCGCAAGGTCGGCCTGGGGCCACGGCGGCGCAGTGGGGGTAGTGGGGAGGGGGGCAGTGCCTTGAGGCCCCACGTACCCGTGAGCGTGAGCCAATACACAACAAGCTGACAGCAGCAGCTCTGATTCTGTTACACGCTGTGCTGCGACGCGTGATTAAGGCGGCCAGCAGGCAGCCACGATGCAGACCCGCCGTCACTGACCCAGACACAGCCGCCACTAACCCACATGGGCACCTGTCCACCATCACCACCACCACCACCGAGGCGCCCACCTTGAGCATCTCCTCACGCAGGTCCGCTGCCTGGCGCTGCCGGTCCAGGGCGTCCCGCAGCTCCACGCAGCTCTCGCTTAGCGCCTCACACCGAGCCTCGGCATCGCGCAGCTTGCGAGCAAGGCCTTGAGCAGCGGCGTCGCGGACGCGCTCCTCTGCTTCCGCCTGTGGGAGCCCGCGATCGAAGGGGGCCGACAAGCCACTTTTTCAAGCACATACATGAGCAATTGGCTGGGCCCTTAGCGGCAACCCGAATTGCTCTTCTGCTCCTCAGCCGAGCAGCGCTTAGAAGGCCCGCCCCTGAACACTCCCACTCCCGCCTAGCCCCCTCCCAGGCTCCCACGCACATGCTCTTGCCGTGCCTTGGACAGGAGCGACTCGAAGTGCTCCCGCTGCGCCTCCAGATCCGCCTTGGCCTGCTCGGCTGCAGAGGTGCAGCGCCAGGTGCAGCGCCGGGTGGAAGCACGGCATGACGCAGGGGAGACGGGACGGGACGGGAGCTTGGACGTGAGGCGGCGAGGAAGACAATTGATGCCCAAGAACAGCCTCAGAACATACCCGGCAGCCAAACAGCGACTGACCCTCTCCCTGCGTGGGCACTTCCTGCCCATGCGGCCTTGCACCTCCCCCGTTCGCTAACCCCCAACCCCAACCCCGTACCTGCGACCGCCATATCCCTCTCCAGTTTGGCTTTCGCCTTGCGCAGGTCCGCAGCGCCCGCCTCCTCTGCCGCCAGCTTGGCCGCTAGCTTCTCCTTGTCCGCCTCCACGGACGCCACCTGGTTGCGGAGCTTCCGCAGAACGCCCTCCATCTCGTTCTGCTTCTTGCTCAGCTTTTCGCCCTCGTCCATCACCTGAAGCGGCGCGGGGCGGGGCAGGTGGAACAAGAAGACGCCAGCCACAATCTCCCACCCAGGCGGGGCGGCCCTACCAAGTGTAGCTTCATGCTTGCCAGGCATGCACCAGAACATATACTGCTCACCCTGACATAAAACCAGGCATTGTTTACGCCCCGTCATTCCGCTGGCCCTCGCCCGTCTGCTCATCCGCACAGTCCATCCCAGCCTCTCCCCGACCCACCTCTCGCGCTCATCTCCCGCGCTCTGACTCTTTGCCATCCTCTTTATACACCACCCCACCTGCTTGATGATGTCGTCCTTCTCCTTGATCAGCGCCCCGTACTCGGACAGCTTCTCGCTGCCCTTGCGCAGCGCGTCGCGCTCCTTGGTCAGGGCGTACACCTTGCGCTCCGCGGCCGCCAGCCGGGACTCAAACTCGGAGCGGGCGGTTTCAAACTCGGTGCGCGCCGCCTCAAAGTCCGCCTCGCTGAGCTTGGACGCCTGCATGGCCAGCTGCTCGTTGCGGGAGGTCAGGCCCGTGACGACCTGGTGCAGGGGGGGAGGAGGGCATCGCATGACGAGGGCAAGTACAGCGAGGGGAAGCACTAGTTGAGGTGCTACAAGAAGGACGTGTTTGACATTTAAGGAGTGTCATGGAAATGGACGCATACAAGATGGCACAAGGCACCATGACTCCATGCCTACGTCTGCAGCCCCGACGCCAACCTTCACAACGACTTCGATCCAGACTCCGGCAAGTAGCGCATCCGCCTTGCACACAGAGGTTTGTGGCAGCATCCTCCAAACCTCCTCCAATCACCGGCCCTGGTTCAATCCCGCACAGCGCAACAAATCATCCCGGGCCGCCCCTTGCTTGCCTGTTGCAAGTCGGCCATTTTATCCCCTTGCCGCTGCAAGGCGGTCTCCCGATCCGCAAGCTCCTGCCGCAATCGAACCACCTGGGCACGCAACTCCTCGAGCTCGTGGCTAGGAGCCGCAGGACCCAGCCCAGCTGACGCAGCAGACGCCGCGTCGCTGCTGATCCCCGTCGCGCCCGCCGCAGCACGCTCTGGCGCACTCGCAAGCGGTGCTGGTGACGGGGCCGAGTTTGGCTGCACTGCGGGACGCGTAGGCCCGTCTACCTTCGCCGCGCTGGGAGCCTTGGCCGGCGGCGCTTTGCGCTCCTTGGCTGCCTGGCTACTCCCACGGGCACCTTCGGCCGCCGTCACCGGCGCTGCAGGAGCATGTGTCACGGCAGCGTCAGCGGGGCCGTGCCCGTTCGCTGCTCGCCCCGCCTCACCTAGAGGCCCTGCTTCCGCCTCAGCGGCCGCAGGAGCAGCTTCGCTAACCCCCTTGAAGACCGCTGCCGCCTGCCCGTCGCCTTCGGCCGCGGCAGGGGCACAGGCATCCGCAGCATCCGCGCCAGTGTGCGCAGCGCCACTGGCTCCTGCGTCTGCTGCCAAATGCTCGCTGAGGGCATGGCTGATGGCGGCGTTCGCTTGCGACGCCTCCCCATGCGCAACACCGGCGGTAGCTGGCGCCGCTTCTGGCTCCCCAAGATCCAGCGAGAGCCCGTCCTCCCAGCCAGACTCCTGACCCGATGCCGCGGCTGCGCTGCCGTCCGGGCCATGGTCCTCCGGCTGCGCAAACCCAGCAGGCTGCGGCTGCTCCCGCGCTGCCGATTCGCCGTCTTCGTCACGCGGGCCCCTGCCATCCTGGCTGCCCCGAAAGGGCCAGGGAACGGCAGCCACGTGCCCTTGCTCCTGCTCCTGGGGCGCAGCTTCTACTGGCGCGGAGCCGGCAGATGAAACCCCGCCGTCAGGTGTGCTTGGCGTGATTTTGCTCTGTCCAACATGAGCAGCGAAAGAGTCGTTGAGCTCCGCGATTGAGCCCTTCGAGGCGGGTAGGTCGTCAGCACGGGCCGCTGCTGCGACTGCGGGTTGCTCCGCACGTGCGCCGGCCACACCCGCCTCCCCGGCGGCAGACCCGGGCTCCTCGGCCCCTGTGGGGCGCGGTCCCGGCGCGGATCCTGCGATAGCACTGGCGGGCTCCGCTCCAGGCGCGGGGGTGGCAGTTGCAGCCCCGGCTCCTGCTGCCTGCTGCGCTGCTGCTGCCTCCGTCCCACCCTTGACGACCCTCCGGATGATCTTTTTGACAACCTTCTTCTGCGTCGGCTTCGCTGGGCCATCGCCCGGCGGGGCGGGGGTCGATGGCTCAGGTGCAACCTCTCCCGTGTTCCCGGTAGTTGCCTGGCATAACGGGTGGAGGAGCTTTGTGAGCCTTGCAGCTCGTAAAGGGTAATACAGCAAGCACGTTCTCCCACGCAACTTACCGTCTCCGCTCCGGGCGAGGGCTTTGCTCCAGGCCCTGCATAAGAAGGCATGGAGCACAAGCTAATTCCCATCATTTGGCCGTGGTATGGGGCCCCTGGGCCCAGCACGAGGCCCGATTGGACCGCACCTTGCTTGATGCCCAGCGTGTTGTCAATGCTCTTCTCCACATCGGCTGTTGCCTTTTGAAGAGCCTCGCCTGCCACTGCCGAGAGCTGTTCACCGAGTTTGTTCAGGTCAAAATTGCCCCACATTCTTTATATAGCTATTTCAACGCCTCCTCAGATCATTGTACACAGGTGGGAGCAGCGGGCGCCGGGAAAAACGCGTCGCACAGCAACTGCATGTCGCTCTGATCAGATACAAGGCCGGTACAATTCGCAACTCGGGTCTTTGAGTTGGATAATTCATTTCCCGCTCCCATACGGAAGTGTGTGAAACAGTACGAGTCCCGACATGATGCCCAGTCGCGCACCGCCGCGTTTACATCAGGGATAGCGGGGTGTGCAGCTGCTGACGCCAGAACTCAGATAATTTTACCATGCTAGCAGGAAGCGTCATCCCGTCGCAATTACGATGCGCAAGCAGTGCGCGGCAGCGGCGCATCCCCCTGATGGAACAGGCGCAAGGGCTACCACAGTCGCGCGCTTGTGCCCAAAGTAGCCTGTCGCGGGTGGGCCTGCGCCGTCCAGACTCCAGCGGCTGGCAGGCGCCCAGGTGAGCAACATACCCCAGCAGCTACGCCCGTACGCCGCCACTGGCACCTTGGCCCCCGCGCTGGGGCCCTGATGCTATTCGGAGTGGGAGAAGTGGCTATCACGCAGCAAATGCAGCAGCGCCGGAGCTGTGTGGTCCCACCCGACAGGGTCCCGCTCGCCTGGCCCGCACGCGCCTGCGCATGCCATCTACTCCCTGCGGTCTCCTCCTCTCCTCTTCACAGGCACCGCAATGCTGCGCCGCCTGTCGCCTCCTTGGCAGGAGGCACTGCGGCTCCTGTGCCTTCCTCGTCCGGCGGGGCGGTGCCCAACCCCTTCCTGACGGTGCTGCTGCCCACGGCGCTGGCGCTGCTTCTGTGCAACATGGACCGCATCTGCCTCAGCGTCGCCATCATGCCCATGTCAGCGGAGTTTGGGTGGCCAGCCAGCCTGCAGGTGGGGGGGGCACTAGACCTGGGGGGTGCGTCGCAGCACGTATGCACGGGTAGCAGGTGGCGAGGTACCGGTACTGCAACGGTGCTACTGTACGGGAGGCCGCGCGCCGCCGGCACCGCCGGCAAGGCAGGGGCATGATGGCAGTCCAACGCGCACTGTTTGCCGCCACCAGCGCCCATCACAGCCGGAGTGCCCCAATCCACCGCGACCCCAACACCGCCCGCTCCGGCCGAACCTCAGGGCGTCATCCAGTCCGCCTTCCTGTGGGGCTACATGGCGACCCAGCTGCTGGGCGGCCAGCTTGCGGACCGCTACGGCGGCAAGCGGGTGCTGGCGGCGGGCATCGCCTGGTTCAGCGCCGCCTCGCTGCTGCTGCCGCTGGCGCTGTCGCCCGCCACCATGGCGGCGGGGCTGACGGTGCCGGTGGTGCTGCTGTCGCGATTCCTCACGGTGAGCTCCTGCGGCTTACAGGCCAGCTGGCCAGGGGATGTGATGGGGCAGCGCATTGGGGGAGGGGGGGTGGCGGTCCTCGCGTGGCACAGCGCGGGAGGGGCGGACCTGTGGAGGCGGACCCCGTGTATTCTCCAAGGCCACAAGCGTCAAGCCGGCGGCAACGGCTGCGGCAACGTGTCGCTGCCGTGCTGGGCGGGTCATTATCAACGTGCTCTGCCCGCCCCGCCTTCATCCGGGCACCGTTATCGACTATGGGTCGCTCAACCCCTTTCCGGACTGTGGTCCCATGCCCTCCCGCCCCCGCCCCCGCCCCTACCCCAACGTACAGGGCTTTGGCGAGGGTGTGGCGCTGCCGTCCATGAGCAACCTGGTCGCCAACCACATCGCTCCGGCCGCCAAGGCGCGGGCGCTGGGGCTGTGCTTCTCGGGCTTCCACAGCGGTGGGTCCACCGCACCGCCACCACCGTCCCGAGCTTCCCAGCATGCATAGGGCTCACAGTGCGCCGCTTCTATGCCCACAACCGCCTCTGTATCTCATCATATCTACCTCCCGCGAGCCCTCGCTTCGAAAGCTCTGCATATCGCAGCCGTACAGGTGGCCGTTCTTCAGCTAATGTCCGTACATGCGCAATCCTCTCGACACAGGCAACCTGGCGGGCCTCGTACTGTCGCCGCTACTGCTGGCGTCATACGGGTGGAGGGGCCTATTCTTCGCGTTCGGCGCCCTGGGTCTGCCACTGCTGCTCTTCTGGCTCAAAGTGGTGCCGGACGCACCGCCCGCTGCCGCCGCCGCCAAGTCCCCGGGTCGGGGGCCGGCCGCTGCATCTACGGCGCCTGAGCCGCCCCATGCTTCCACCAACTCGCTGCCTGAGGCCATGGACTCTAGCAGCAGCGGCGCTCCTAGCACAAGCACCAGCACGGCCACAAGCGCCCCGGGCACTGACGGCGGCGGGGGCGCCAGCGCCAGCGCCGGCCTCAGCGCGAGCGCCAATGGGAGCGGTGCCAGCGGGAGCAGCAGCGGCGGCGGCAGTAAGAGCGACATGACGGTGGCCAAGCTGCTGTCCTCCCCCGCCACCTGGGCCATCATCGTCGTCAACGTGGTCAACCACTTCGGGTACTTCATTTACCTCAATTGGATGCCGACGTATTTCAACAAGGTGCGGGCGCAGGGGGCGCCATGAAGGGGACCATCTGCTAAATTGCTGGGACCCCTCTGGCCTGCTCCGAGCCTGGGGTGGCCTGGAAGGTTGCATACAGGTAGCGCACAGAGGGGGTAGAGGGCGCGGGTGTATCACAGCTCCTTGGTTCGGCCGCCTGCGCTCGAAGGCAAGCGCTCGGCTGCCCCAGGACACTTGGCAGCCGTCCCGTGGGAGGCCGACGAGCTCCCCACGCAGCATGGGCATTATGGCGCGCTCAACGTGACGGCCGAGCGGCCTACGCCCCTAGTCCGCCAAGCAACCCACCCCCGCCTCTCCTGCCCTCCCCGCCCTCCGCTTCCCGGCCCCTGCTGCCCCCCCCCCCCTCCAGGCGCTCGGCTTTGACCTGCGCGCCAGCAGCTTCACGGCCTTCCTGCCCTGGCTGGTCATGGCGGTTGGCTCCTCCGCATCCGGCCTGCTGGCGGACCACCTGGTCGGCTCCGGCGTGCCCGTCACCGCCGTCCGCAAGCGGCTGCAGACGGTGGCGTTCCTGGTGCCCGCCGCCGCGCTGCTGCTGCTGGCGCAGCCGGGCATCTCCCCCGCCATGGCGGTGGGCTGCATGACGGTGGCGCTGGGGACCACCTCCCTGGGCCAGGCGGGCTTCGTGGCCAACATGTCGGACGTGGCGCCGCGCCACGCGGGCATGATGTTTGGGCTGTGCAACACGTTTGGCTGCCTGTCGGGCATCGTGGGCGTGACGGCGGTGGGCTTCGTGGTGGAGGCGACGCGCTCCTTTGCGCCCGTGTTCCTGCTCACGGCGGCGCTGTACGTGGTGGGCACCGTGGTGTGGAACGTCCACTGCACTGCCGACAGGGTGTTTGAGTGAGCGCCGTTCGGGAGGGGTTTCGGGCGTTGGCGTAAGAGGCCCGATCTGAGGGCAGTGGCCGTCCAGGGCGCCATGCACGTCTGCTGCGCAGCGCGGTGGGCGGCGAATGGCGCAGCTGTGTGTCCTGGTGGCGGGGGGCGGGGAGCCGTAGTAAGACGCTATGTGACTGCTATGGGAAATGGCGTCGCCAACATTGCCTGGCTTGATGGGGTACAGCTGTTTTGGCGGACCAAAGTGTTCATGGGGGTGCAGGCCCTGTGTGCAGGGGAATGCGCTGACTCAGAGCCGGCGGAGGAGGAACGTAGGAATAAGCAAATAACACAACGCGACGTTATTGAGTGCTTGCCTGCTGTGCAGGCACCTTGCATCCACACATTGCTTTATTGCTTGTGAATTCGGTGGGAGCGGCGACTGAGGACGTCGAGGTATCATGCGCGATCTGGTATGGGGTTGAGTTGAACCCGAGGAGGACGACCGAAGTATTCGTGGCAGGGGCGATGCGCACCTGGGCTGAGGCCACCCTCTCGTGGCCTGGGGGCCAGCATTGGCGGCGCTCGCGCTCGTGTGCACCCCGGTGTGCACGCCAGCAGGGACGCATGCGGCATCGCCCAGATGCCTTGCGGTTGCGGGTAAGGGTCAAATGCGGCAACCACTGACTTCAAATCACTACGGCATCAAGGCACGTCCTTGGCTGCCTAAAGACCGTAATGGCCCACACGACGACTGCGAAGTGTGCCAGCTCGCATGCACCATCAGCATGCAGTCAGCAACAAGTTCCAGATACAAGGCCAACATCGCGTTTTTCAGCGAATTGTAGTGGCATCCCGCAAAGCCAGTGCAAACCGAACGTGACAGGTTTTCTGTTGCACTTGAAACCCTGGGCCGGCTGTAGCGGCATGCACGCAAGCCCGCTGGCCTCCGACCCAGCCGCGCAGTCTTCTATCACGCAGACACACAGACCAATCTGCCTGCAGGAGTGCCACCTGCGCGCTGGCTTTACAACCTGCAACAAATCTCATCCTGCCCGAATCCCATCCTGCAAGGCGACGGCGCCCGCACACCTGCGCACTCACCGCACCGCGCCGGCGATTGCACCACCGTACGGCCCAGCAGCACGCCTCGCGCACGTGTGATCCCCCACCCCATGCCCCTCGCCCCACGCAGCCGTCGTTCAGTCGTCCTCCCAGGGGTGGCCGTGCTCCTCCATCCCGTCCTCGGAGTCGTCGTCCTCCTCCCCTCGCCCCACCATCATCACCAGCTCGTCATCCTCCTCGTCCTCCGGCATCGGCGGCATTGGCGCCGCGATGCGCCTGTGCCGCCGGGCCGCCGCCGCCGGTCTGCTGCCCGTAGCCCGCCGCGGCTCCGGTGCCTCAAAGCAGATCTCCCCGCGCAGCGTCCGGTCGCGCTGCACAAACTCCTGCCACGGCTCCATCAGGTCCGGCTCCACGCCGGCCGCGGCCGCGGCGGAGATCTGTCGCACGAAGGCCGCCTCGGAGGTGATCTTGATGGACAGCCGGACGCCCAGGGGCACCAGGCCGGGGCCCTGCAGCAGCACCCGCCGCAGTGGCCGGCCGTCGCGCTCCGGGTCGCTGGGGTACTCCACCGCAAGCCGCACGGGGCAGCGCGACAGGTCGACGAAGCCCGCCACGGCCCCAAAGGCCGGCATGTAGCAGGATAGCATCGCGTGCGCCGGCCCATGGCGGCTGACGCACAGCTCCACGCCCCACAGCAGGCCGTGCGACACCACGTGCGTCACGCCGCCGGGGGGTTCCTCCTGCCCGCCGCCGCCCGCGGCATCGGCGCAGGCCGCGGCCCTGGGCGCCAGCACCGCCTTGACGCTGCGGCGCGAGCCGCCCGAGCCCGGCGGGGCCGGCGGCTCGCGCGCCTCCTCCCTTGCAGCCCGCGCCAGCTGCTCGCTGCTGACCGACCAGCGGAACACGCGCGGCGAGGTGGCCAGGCACTGGGCCCGTGGCGGCGCCAGCCACTTGCAGGCCGGCTGCGACCCCTGCGGCGGCCGCTCCTCCTCGCCCTCCATGCGCAGGTCGGGCCCCAGGTCCACCTCGTAGGCGCGGAGGGAGGTGCGCAGGACGCGCAGCTCCTCCTTCTTGCGGGTGGTGGCCAAGGCCGCGAGGGCGGACCGCTGCCGCTGCGTGGCGTCGAACCAGGAGAGCGAGGGCAGCACGTGGTGGAGGTAGGGCGGCGACAGATGCAGCACGCGGATGAGGCGGCACAGGCGGCTGCGCACGCCCGCGATCCGGCCGGGGTTAGCGTCCAGCCAGTACGCGAGCAGCAGTAGCACGGAGCTCTCGCTGTCGGTGGCAAAGTCGTCGCTTGCGAAGAGCACCTCCATGGCGGGGGGCGGCAGCGAGGTGAACTGCCGGATCAGGCTGCCCACCGGGGCCTGGCCGGGGCAGGCACCGTCGGACATGGTGTTGAGGATGGCGGGCGCGTCGCGGAAGTGGGCCACCAGGTGGCGGGTGCAGGCGGCCAGCACGGGCGCAAAGGAGGGGTCGTCCGGGAAGGCCTGCCAGCTGCAGGGCGCGAGGGAATGCGGGGCGGGGGCAGGGGAGGAAGGAGCGGGAGTTCAAAGTACCGGGAATTGTGGGGCTGGAGAAACATGAGGTAAAAGGCAGTTGCGGAAGCGCACCTGTCGCGACCCAGATAAGGTGGTCCACGACCCTCGTGCCCAACACTCACAAAACGATCCTAGCACGCCCATTATTGCGGCTTACGACTCCAGGACGCGGACACCCGTGTCCCTCGGACACGCACGGCACGGCACGGCCCTGCGCGCCACACCCACACCGCGCACGGACCACACACACACACACACTTGCGTTTTCCTTTTCAACACACTTGCGAGGGCGAGGCCGCTCTCGCGCACGCCACCCACCACTCGTACGCGTCCAGGACCACCGCGCTGCAGCCCCGGCACTCGGCGTCCAGCTTGCCGACGTAGGCCGCATCGCAGGCGGCCGCGCAGCCGTCCAGCTGCATGTAGCCGCCCAGCCGCCGGGTGAGCAAGATCTCCTTGAAGCCCACATGCGGCACGTCCCCCGTGTACAGGAAGCGCAGGGCGCGGCGGGCAGCCGGCAGCTCCTCCTCGCGGCCCAGCGGCACCAGCAGCTCGGGCAGCCCGCCCAGCTCGTCGACCACGTCGGCTTCCGGCTGCGGCTGAAGCGCCGGCCGGGGTCGCTTGTGGCTCTTCGCCGCAGCAACCGGGGCCGTGTCAGCAAGAGCACTGGAAGCTGGAGCGGGAGCGGCCGCAGCGGCAGCCGCCATGACGGGAGCGTCAGCAGCGGGAGCAGCGTCAGCAGCGGGGTCAAGACCGTCAGCTATCTTGGCCATGCTGGCTGCAGCGCCCGCGCCGGCGGCGCTGGCAGTTTGGCCGATGTTGGGCGCCGTTGCGGCGGCGGTGACGGCGGCGACGGCGGCGACCGTGGGCGATTCCTCGTGCGCCGCCACATCCCTATGCGCGTGCGGTTGCTTGTTGTCGCCCTTCACCTCGTCTGCAGCGTCCGGCGGCAGGCTTCCTGGATTCGTAACGGGGCAAGGGGCGTCTCCAGCGTCGCCCACGCTGGCGGCCGTGTCGGCCGTGTCCGGATCAGGGTTGCCGACGAGCTGGGCTGTTGTCGCCGCGGCAAGAGCGGCGGGCTGCGGCTCCCCTGGCGTCCCCGCCTCCGCCGGACGGGTGTTGTTTTCCTCTCGCTCCTCATGCGAATTGTTGTTTATTTCGGGCTGCGGAACGTCAAGGACAGTCGCGGGGCTATCCAAGTCGCTTGCGGCTCCATTGTTGAACGCCGCTGACACGCGCACAGGCCGCCGGGACTTCCGCTCCCAGCGGTCCATGTACGCCCTGAAACGCTCCGATCCGCAGCGGAGCACGAGCCGGTGGGCTCGGATGGGCTCGCCAATGAACTTGGGTCCGGACTGAAAGCCATTCTCCGCAGCGTGGCCGTCGCACGAGTCGGACTTCCGGCGACGTTTCATGGGTCGGAAAGGCTCTGCCTCAGGCTCGATAGTGAATCGAATCACACAATCGCTTTCAACGTCCGAATCGAAAAGCCCCGCCAGAACCGAATGAGAGGAGCCGACGAGCATGTTTGCGTGCGTGCACAAGTACGCAGGTAAACGGGAGAGATTGCAAGCTATTGGCGTGGGCGTGTTGTCCTCAGTGCAAAAAGCCCGCCACTTGGATCACGTGATGGATCCTGAGTTCATTGCCCACCATGCATGATGCACCGCCCATGCCAAGTAGCACTGGTATATCTCATTGGTGCTACACGTAAGCTTGGTGTCGTGTCCCAGTGCCGTGGTGCCAGTGCCGTCGTAGGAGCAGGTCCCTTCACAGTGATCCAATATGCCGGCGTACGCTGGCGTACGGGAATTCCGCGTACGGGAAATCACGCACTCACAACCCACACCCGCCGCCGCTTAGCATCCACGTCCCGGAGCGTCCTCCGCGCGGAAGGCACGGCGGAAGGGAGGCCGCTGCTCTCGGCCGACTGGCAGCCGTCCCCAGCGTGTACGGGACCAGACCCGCCAGTAGTGACAGTGGGCACCTCGCCCAAGAATCAGGTACCGCAGTATGCAGCGGAATGGCATTATCGGAGTGGCATTGCCGCGGCCAACCCGAACTAACCAGAACTCTTTAAGGTGTTTTACCCATGGCGGGTCGGGAGCCAATCGGCTCGTGTGGCCTGCAACCCCTCTCTGGGGGAGCCTGTAATCTGTAACCCGCCGTCGCCGGCGGTTGAAGCTGCTGCAATCTCGGGTGCTCGGGTGCTCGGGTGGTTGCTGCAAGAGAGGCACACACACGGGCACACACGGAGCAAGCAGAAACCTAAGACAGTGGAAACAGACATCAGAACTTGTCAGAAGCGCAGGGGAGGGCACGGGGGAGGGGACCTGCTTGACCGTGTGGAACGTGTCTGGTCCAGGACGCGGACTCCAGACACCACTACCAGTCCTGCCGGTTCTTTCAGGGGCTACTCTTCCACTCCTTACGTGTCGCGAGCGAGCGCCAAACAGAAACAGAAAGCGACCGCCGCGACGACCTGATACCCGCCTTCCCTAGTATTGGCTGCCGGCCCATACTTTTCGGGGCCTGTCAGGACTTATGCTGCTGTGGGGAGTAAGAGTTCCCCCGGGCGACGTGTGTAGGCGGTCCCGCGCCTTGCACCCTGGAGCGGCCATGCCTGCCGTGGTCACTGCTGCTCTCCGCGTTTTGGTGGGTAAAAGGAAACAGGGACAGGGTAGGCTACCTGTGCTCTTACTCACGCCCGCAGGTGCGACGTAGCAACAGCAAGGCGCGGGTACAAGGCATGGCGGACGAAGGAGACGACGACGAGGGCTATGGGAAGGCCATCATTTTCTCCTATTTTGCTTGGTACACGTAGCACACGCAGCGCACGCAGCAGACGCCCGTCCCCGGCATGCCCCGCGCTTTGTCCCGCGTGCCTGCACGCCTGGGCCCGTTGCCGTGTGCCCCCTAGCACGCCCCTCCCCGGCGTTACTCCCCGGGAGAGACGGCTGCCGTACACGCCAGCTGCCTGCACGTTCCAGCTTTGCACAGCGTACGCGGGTATAGGAACTGCTGGATGCCTATGGACCTGTGGCGGAGCGATGTCATGCAGCGTGCCCTGGACCTGTCCAAACCAGTTCGGGGCAGGTTTCTCTTTTGCAACTGCGACAATCCAAAAAGTGTACAGCTGAAAGGGAAGAGGGAGTCCTCTATATACACCCTAGCAAATCGATCCCAGCGGGGCAGTAGGTCCCAGCGGTCACCCGCATGGCCCGCCTCGTACTTTGTACCAGCTCACCCCGTCCGAACCCAGCACCTTATTTGCATGTCTGTAAATGTGGCTCACTCTTTCTACGCAGTGTTCAGCCAGCATTTGATTACTCCGGGAGGGAAGGTTGCTGTCGGGCACGCAAGAACTGATACTTTCGCCGGGCGCAAGGGCCAGGGGGGGGGGGACTTCGCTATATCTGCCGTGCCTTGTACTAACCCACTTGATCTACTGGAAGGTCGATCCTTGGATGTGGAGGCGGCCCACGCTCCTCCTCTCCAATCGTCATTTTTTGTCCCGTCTCCGTGCGGATAAGGGCCAGCTCATATCTCAATGCATGCCAGCATACTGTATACTAATCATAAATCTCTCGCCTGTGCATGGTGCTCAGCGTTGCTTACACTGGAAAAACCGGGCAGCTTCATGCCATGATGACCCGTCACATCGCCCTTTGCGCCAATGGGTGCAACTGGGCACCAAAACCCAATGCAAATACACTACGTATCTATGTGCAGTGTGCATTACCAAATGCAAACTTAAACAGACGCACCGCTTGGACGAGCGGCGTACGGCTCGTCACTAACACGCCAGCACAAATCGATAAATTGCGTGTCATAGTTTTGGTGAACGTCAGACCAGCCAGCCGCCCCTTCTTCCTGTTCGGTCTTGCACCGCTTGCCGTCCGGCGCAATGGCCTTCGCAGCCCGCATGCAGAACACTCGTATCAGCAGCCGCCCTGCTGCTAGTCGGCGATGCGTTGCCGTCCGCCCGGCGCGGTCCATGCCGGTCGTCCGCGCTGACGCTGCGCCCGCTGCGGAGGCTGCGCCCGCGGCTCTGTCTATCGAGAAGACTGGCCCCAACTTCAAGGCCCTTCGTGACATCAACCAGATCATGCAGACCCTGCCGCACCGGTAGATGCATGGCGGTGTGGGCGTTACACGGACGACAGGGCTCGCGCGGCCAAGGATGGTGCCTTGCTTCATAGCAAAGCCAGGAGCTTTGACCGCGCAGCTAATAAACTATTGCATGCGTTTGCCACGACGCACCGTTGCCTTCCATTCGGCTCCACCACTCGGAGCTCTCCGTGTCCGAAAGTTGATGTGCTCCGGTTTCAAGCTGTGTCTCGGGCCCATCCCTTCGCCACCCGCGCTCTACTGCGCCGCTCCGCAGGTACCCCTTCCTGCTGGTGGACCGGGTGGTGGAGTGGGAGAAGGAGAAGTACGCGGTTGGCTACAAGTGCGTGACCATCAACGACAACTTCTTCCCCGGCCACTTCCCCGAACGTCCCATCATGCCGGGTGCGTGCGACCCCTGGGGTGTGGCAAGACCCCTGCGTGCTGGCGTCCGGTAGTACAGTGTACAACCCGTGGTTCCGCCCGCGCTGCCTGTACCCAAGCAACGTCCTTCATGTACTGGAGAATGCGGGGGCTACACGCCTTCCCCGGAGCAGGGACAACCGAGCGCAAGCGAGCTGCACACCATCCAACCCCACAATGCACATGCACAATGCACGGACCGCGCGCCGCCGTACATGTCCAGTTCCATGTCTTTCCCCAGTGCAACTTTCCCCACTTCATTCATCTTTTTATGAGATTTGCTTTATAGACGTGAGCCGGGAATCTCAACTGCAGAGGCGTCAGCGACGCCACTTCTCGTCCGGCTTAGTAGCCCGTCATCGCCGAAAGGACACTGGGGGCATACTCGCATCCCCTTCCCTCCTGTCTGTTTCCCACCTCTCGACTACACAGGTGTTCTCCAGGTTGAGGCAATGGCGCAGCTGGCCGGCCTGGTGATGCTCGACCCGGAGGACACGGCCGCCAAGGGGCTGTTCTTTTTCGGGGGCATCGAGGGGTGCCGCTTCCGCAAGCCCGTGGTGCCTGGAGACGTGCTGGTGCGAGGGGGCTGGGAATGAGAGGGTTTGGGGCCCGGCAGTAGGGAGGGAGAGACGTGCAGCGGGGACAGGGATAGGTGTGGCTGGAGAAGGGAAGGAGGGCGGCTGTGCTGGAGAAAGGATGGAGGTGAACTGGGCTGTACGTTCTGGCGGCATCAGGGCGGCTGCTGGCAAGGTCTGGACGTGCATGGCGGGCGGCTAACGCACGCGCGCTGGCTGGGTGGGGACCGATCGCGGGGGGGAGAGGGTTGGCAGGCATTCTCAGTAGATAAGCCCTGGGGCGCATAGAGCTCCCGACCGTTAACAACTGGCTGAGCGCTGCGGGTGGAAGAGAGGGGCCAGGGTCCCCGATCGCGAGGGGGGGGCAGCAGTCCACATGCTATGGTGCAACGTGAGTGCATGGGGATGGACGGGTAGCCCCCCGGCTGCCAAGCAAGTGGGTGCTCCCGTTCGCACGACCGGCGCGGCGGCTTGCGCAGATTCGGGCTAGGAAGACACGTGCGTCTGTTGGCGAGCAAGCATCCGTCGGAGGAGCTCAGGGCTTGGTCAGAAAGCTTTCTCCAGAGCTATGCTTGTATTGGGGCGACGGGTGGTGGGCGCCGCTGCCCTTTACCAGGATCCATTGGGGCAACGGAGGCGCCACCAGGGGAACGCCGCTGCATTGTGCGTGCGCTGCCGGCGCCTCACCGCCCATGCGCTCCCTGTCCCGCGTGTCCAGATGATGCGCGCCGACGTGACCAAGTACAACAAGCGGTTTGGCATCGTCAAGGTGGCCGCAAAGGGCTACGTGGGCGACGAGCTGGTGGTGGAGGCGGAGCTCACGCTGGCCATGGCCAAGCAGTGAGACCAGCCGCCGCTGCTGCTGCGGCCGGGGCGGGACTCCCTCCCTTCGCGTGTCGCCATTCAGTGTAGCACCACGGGTGGGGATATGGGTCCAAGCAGTTGCCTGGAATCGATGCAAGGAGGAGGAGGGGCGGCCTGTTGCGTTGGTTGTGAGGGAGCTGAGCGGGGGCTCCGCTGCCGTGTGGCGCAGGGTCGGCCTGCTGCTGGCTTGGGTGCCTAGGTACAGCATGTTACGGCGGCGTCGAAGGCCACCTCGCTAGCCGGGCTGGTTCGATGGCCTGCTGCTGCTAGGGTGGGCGGCTCGCTGCGGTTTGCTTACATGCCCACGCGCCTCCGTGTTCTGCTCATGTGTGCGAGCAGGTTTTCCGCTGGCCGTGGTCAACAATTTTTCTAGGGTGGGCCCGTGGCCCTTACACTGTCGTGTGCCTTTGTGCGTTAGGGGCGCTGGAGTCGTTGCGGAACGTACCGACTGCCACGAAGGGACACGGCACAAGTGCGACCTGTGCGTTGTCGATGTGGCCCCGCACCCGCACCCTGGAGTGGGCGGTGCGATGAGGCCCCTCCACGTAGTAATGGCTATAATGCCGGACGGCTGCTACATCGTCAGTTACAGATAGTTGCAGCCGCCGCACGGAGTGCGAGCCGCCTTTCTGGCCACCAGGGCGCACGCCCAGTGGGGGGAGAGGCACGTCGGGTGCCTGACCTGGATTGGGCAGGGTACCCACGCCAAGCGAAGCGCACGCTGGCTAGTTGACTCAGGGACAGCGGCAGGGCCTGTCAAGCCAGCATGGGGCTCCCTGCTGGCGGCACAACTGCTGTCCGAAGACAGGGCCCAGCGCGTGCCCCACCCCAACAGCACAGCGGCGTTCTTGCCAGGGTCCTTGCAGCCTGCTATGCCATCACGAGGTGCGCGTCTCCGCAGGGCGCAGGGCCGAGGAGCATCACGAGAGAGCCCGCAGCCGTTCCTCCGCCTGGGTGTTCCCCGGCTGCTTGGTCAGGAGCGCCTCCAGGCAGGCGGCGGCTGCCACCTTGTTGCCCGACTTGGCGTAAGACTCCGCCAGCGACAGCAGCAGGGCCTCCAGCGGGACTGCTGGGGGCAAGGTGCGAAGGGGGGGGGACACGACATGAGCACGCGAACGCCGCTGAGGATATCCGCTCACGGTAGAACTACATCGGGTCCAACACCCCACCAACCGTGACTGGCGTTTCGCCGACCGCGCAACCGAACCCGCCGCATGTTGTGGCACCGCCAAGGCACCGCCAAGGCAGGGCCCTGCCAGGCCGGTGCACGCACCCGTGTCCGCCGCTGAGGCGTCATCGGTCTCCGCAGGGGGGGCCAGCAACCCCTCCGGGACGCCTGCCGCCCTCCGCAGCGCCGGCATTCTGTCCGCTGCTGCATACAGTCCCATCTGGCAGGCAGCCGTGCTGCCCCAGTAGAGCAGCACCGCGTGCGGCTGCAGCAGCGCCGCGCAGTAGAGCGGCAGCGACAGCAGCTTGAGCGCAATGTTGATGCCAGGGCTGCGGCCTGGGTGGGCCGGGGCCGCAGCGAAGAGGGGGTTGGGCAGCGGAGCGTGATGGGCAGGCCCTTGTGGGCGTAAGGCGGGGTGGTGCAGCGAGCAACCATGAGGGGGGAGCTACGGAGGGCATACTTCAGACGGGGATGTTAAAGACTTGGTTTGGGAAAGGGGGGCAGAGCTCGTTACGGTGATGCATTGGTAGCCCGTGAGGGCCCAAGTGCCGAATTCTCAACAACAAGCCGTTAGCGCTGGCAACATGCATGGGCAGCCTTCTGGAATGGACGCGTGTCGAACGGAGACCGCGGAAGGGAAGGGGCAGTCACCCGACGGGGTCACCACGCAATGGCCCCCAGGATATTCATGACGCGGCATCCATGGACGAACTGCCCCGTCTCCTCCCGGCAGCGCACACTGCCCCCATCTGACCGCCTCTGCAATCCCCCGCCCTCCCGCCCCCCCGCCGCACCTCCCGCCGATCGGTCCATCGCGCTCACGTACAGCAGCACCAGCCCCAGCGGCAGGATGGCGCCCGCGGTGCCGAAGGGCGTGGACAGGGTTTGCAGGTACACGGGCGGCGCCGTGAGGTCTGTGAAGTAGAGCAGCCCTTCCCCGGTCAGCCCCGGCCACAGGCTGTCGCACATCCGCCGGAGGGCCAGCGTCAGGGACACGGCCAGCGGGACCTGCGGGCCACAGGGGTGGCAGAAGGGTACCTGCAGGCTGGCTGATGGTATGGGGGCGAATTGAGTGCGTGCATGTCGGGGTGAACCCGGGGAGCGCGGCCGCGAGTGGTGCTGTGCACCGCCCCAGGGGCCCGTCATGCAGGCCAGCCTCCAAGTAACGGCCACGTGCAGCGGTGCAAGGGCATTTCATCCGTGTCACGTGCGTCCGTCCAGTCCCAAATCCTGACGGCACAGCCGTCCGTCCGTCCAGAGCCCAACCGCGCCCAGTACAGACGCAGTACGACTCCAGTCGATCCATATGCCTGACCGTAGTGCTAGTTCGGCAGGTTGCGTTGGCGCGCACACAGCAAGTGTCCGTGGAGCAAGTCCTTCTTTCCTCCAAGCCTCTTGAGTCCCCGTTCCCCCCGCCCCCGCCCCCTCCCGCCGACCTGCACAGCCGCGTTGGCCAGGTACCAGGCGAACGACGGCACCGAGTGCTGCGCCCGCATGTGCGCCGCCACCCGCCGCACCAGGTCCACGCGGCCCAGCGCCCCGACTGCGACAGCCGAGCCGTTACCGCCGCCTCGCCCGCTGCTGCTCTGCGCCTCAGCTTTGTCACCCTCCGCCGCGTCCTCCTTGCGCTCCCGCTCCCCCCGCCGCTGCTCGTCCGCCTCCGCCACCGCCTCCGCCACGCTCCGTGACGCCGTCACCGCGCGGTGAAGCAGGGTCACGTTCGCGGAGGCGGCGTAGGCTTTAAGGCTGAGCGGCAGCAGCGCGCCGCGTACCGCGAGGGTGGCGGCGGGTATGGCAGCCCACCAGGGCAGGCCGCTGGCGGAGTGGGCGCCCTCCCACAGCTGCGCGCCAAGTTGAGTGGGGCTCAAAACGAGTGCTAATGAATCCTCTAAGGAAGTGTGGGCCGCCATGGTGGGTAGGGATGAGGCCGGGTTGGCTAGTGGTGACGCAGCGTCAAGGTCGCAAGGGGAGGTGCAGAGGAGCTCGTCGGGGACCGCGGCCGCGTTAGAGCCCGCTGCCCCTCCCCCGGGCCGGGCAGTAGCGCTGGGGCAAGCGTCAAGATGTGGCGGAGCCCTGAGCGCCGTTGCCTCCTCAGCTCCTCCGTGCGCAACCGTAGACTTCATGCGACGCATCTCACCCCATTGCCCGGCCTTGCACCTGGCCCGGCCGGAGACGTGGGAAACGGTGGAATACTGGCTTAAGAAGGGGGGGGATCTGGTATGAATTGAATGAGTGGGATCAGGCCAAGGAATTGAGCAGCCAGCAGGGCTAGCCGGGCTACCTCCCCCACGGGAGAAGGGGTAGCGGACGACAAGGGGTGCAAAACACGAGCGGGTCTGGAGAGTATACAAGCACAAGCAGGGAGCATTCACTGCTGATGCCACATTTGCAAGTGAAATGCTACCTGAACAAGGCGGTCTGTGCGCCCCAAGGCGCCGTTTGTTCGAGACTGTTGCGCATCAGCAGTGCCAGGCTCCCTAGTTGACCCCGCATCTTAAGTCCACCCTTTGGTTATGCCCACTGTGAACAATGAAGGCAAAGGAACACGTGCCGCACCGCCTGAGGAGGAATGGTCGTGTAGCAAGTTGAGCAGCACAGTGCAATGTTGAATCAGACAGTCACACACCTGACCTACTCCCCATGCAGCCACTTCATTCGCCGTATCTGGGTCCAGAGCGCACGGAAAAGAAGAACCCGAGCATACACTCAGCAGCATTACATGTAAACACTTATGCTCACTGCAAACTCGCAATCTAATTGCAATTGCAATCCAGAAGGGACTCTGTAGCAAAGACAGGACCTCTTGGCACAACAATCCCGAGTCTATCTTACTTCGATTCAACGCATCTGTTTTGCTTATTGAAGTAGTTTTGCGCAGCACAGTGCGCAAGCACTCAGCTTCCAGGGCCCATTGCGCGCTTTCGAGGGTAACAGGAGTGCCGTCAGGACAGACGCATTCGGGTTACCTGGTCTGAGGCGAGACATGCTGGGCGCAAGGTATGTTGAGCTGGATGCAACTGTCATGACCGGTCGCTGTCGGTGCTAACTTGCGCTCTTACGGAACGTGCTTTCTATGCCTGCCCGAGCAGCAGAGACAGGCGGGGGATCTCGCGGGTAAGGCTTGGTGTGGCGGTTGGCACCCTTAGGTTAGTGCCCGTGTCACCCCTCTCCCTGTTGTGACAATCAGGACAAAATGGACGTTGAAGCCCTGGAGCAAGAGAATGACCGGGAGCTTGATCACTTAGCTGATCGCGTGGCGCTGCTGAAGAATGTAGGTGTTGGGCGAGTGCTGCTTCCTGAGGGTGTACGGCCGTTGCCCCTGGGCCATAGGCGTAGAAACTCGTACTGAAAGCCCCGATGTAACGGCATGAACAGGAGTCATGGTTCGGGGCGCGACGGGAGCGCACGCGGCTCCCATGCGCCCATGCCTTTGCGACTTGGCCGCATGCGCTTGCCTATGTGCCCACCCTTGCAGGTAACGCACGGGATTAACAAAGAGGTGGACGACCAACACAAGCTCCTGGACAACATGGTAGGGCATCACGGCAATCAGAACACGTGCGCTCAGTCCGACCGAGTGCAGGCGGTCTGTGGGCGTGGCGCCTGGCGTGGGCGCACGAGCCCAGCCCAGCAGGGTGTGACCAGTGTTTGTCGTTTTGCTTGTCTGGCCAGTCGTGCCATGCCCCACCCCGCAAGCACATATTGACCTTAACCACCATGCCGCGCTCGACGATTGGCATCACGTGCAATATTCGAGTTTCGCGTGAACCTGTTGGGTGCGGTAGCGTTGAGTGCCCCCTCCCGGCCACGGCCCAACCTTCCAACGTGCCCGTTCCACGGTGCACACCGCTCGGACGCGCAGGACGGGAGCTTCATGTCGGTGGGCGGCCTGATGACCGCCGTCACCGACAAGTTCCGGGTGGTGAGCCATTGGGTCGTCTTGCCATGCCGTGCTATGTCGCACCTCCACACTGCGGGTTACCTCCTGACCGTCCGGTTCGCGCGGCTAATGCTCAGGCACGGGGCTGCTGAGTGCTCCCAGGAAAGGGAAGTCGGAGCCTACGGGCCCCCCTGTTCTGCTTCGCATGCACGATTACGACATTTCGTCCCCGTGTACTGGATGTTGGTTACTGCGCTGACGCCTCTTTGTGTGCTCTCTGCTCTCTTGTGTGCTCTCTGCTCTCTTGTGTGCGCCTCTGCTACGCCGCCACAGGTGTACAACGACAAGGCCAACAAGCGCTTGATCTACGGCACCGTGACAGCGGCCGCGGTGCTGTTCCTGGTGTGGTACATGTTCCTGAGGTAAAGATGGGCGCGTTGCCTGGTGTACCCCGTAGGCTGCAGGAGCCAGAGCTGACGAAGGTGGAGACGAGAAGCTACGGCAGTAGGACATTCGCGGAAGGCTAGGTGAAGACCTTGCATGTCTAACAGTGGATACGGATCGGGTAGCTTACGGCGCACAGTGCCTGGGGCAGCTTGCCAACTGGCGGTCACCTTGCCGGGTATGTGGGGGAACCGATGGGTAGCTGAGTCCTGGCTGAGTGCCCACATATGAGCGCGTGTCCGATGCGATAATGGGCTTCTTTCCCTTCGAGCGTGACTGTACGCGATGCAAGCGCCTCGATGTTACATCCTGCTGCAGCAGGTATCCATGTAACGTAGCAATACATATGCAGTCGCTTCAGACCCATGAAGCAGTCTCGCCACACCTGTCGGCACCAAACAGACATTACGAGGTTCAGCTGGAACTGGTTAGTGGCTTGATGCCCCTTGCACCCATCCTACTTTACCCTTGTGCGCCCCTGCAGCGCCTATCGTCACCATAGAATGGTCCTTGAGCCTTAGCACCTCACCGCCCTTCTCACCTGCTAATGCACTGGTATTTCCCCGGCGGCACAGTCTCATCTATGCCTGTCTACGATGTATTTAACGCATCGACTCCTTAACGCTCATACGCACAGATCACTCTGCCCGCAGCACCACGACATAAACGTACCTCCGTGACAGCACAACGCACACTATAAGGGAATGGCCCAGTGAGGGAAAACACTATCCACCCATTTCCGTGTAGCAGTAACAGAGCCTGGTTTCCAGGCACGCTTGGGGGCAGCCAAACGGCGCTGCACAATCGCTCCAGCCTTGGCACATCGCTCTCGCGTCTGCGTCAGCCACCCGTCACATGTGTTAAGCACCAGTGGCGTTCGCCTAGGCTCGCGTCCTTCGCTAATGGGCAGTGTACAACGCGACTCGACAGCGCTAACAGGAGCAGAAAGCAGCGGCTGCCATTCCCGCTCCAAGATGAAACCATTGTACCGAAACTTGAAAGACACACCACCGCGCCCGGGTGCAGTAAGCTCCACCTCGCAGGACAACTCCGAACAGCGCTCCGACGGCGTATGCCCATCCCACGACTATACTCTCCACGTGTACAATCTCGCATCAAGGACTCCTTGCGGCTGCGTGGTCTCATCAAATACGGTGGCTCTCTTTAATGTACCACATAAAGACGACACATCTCCGTACTACTCCTGCGGTTAGATACGACATGGACGCACCCGCGTCCTCGGCCTCGATGTCATCGGCGGCTGCCGCCACGACCGCCCTTCTGCTGCGCGACAGCTAAGCCGTGAGCTCCAGTGGCGGAAGCCTCTTGTGCACCGCCCTCTGAACGGGCTGCGCGGCCAAGCAGTACCCCCGCGCCAGCGACCTTGGCTACCTTGACGGCTACAAGGGCGCAGCGCCGCATGAAGCCCCCGCGGGAGCGTCGAGTGCCGCCCCGCGGTGATGGGGCTTCGTCCACGGGCCCTGCCCCGCCGCCGCTGACCCGCGGCACCGACAAGCGCTTTGCAGCTAACGTGCCATTGGCCGTCGGCAGCGGGTGTGACGACAGCCTGTCGCCGCTGGCGCTGCTACCAGCTCCGGACGCCGTCCGGTGGAGGCTGGACGAGGCCACGGACCGGTTTGCCCAGGGGCCCCGGCGCGCCACGAGCTCCCAGGGCCACATCAGCTGACCGACCAGCCACAGCTGCTGGTCCGCAGGGCTCGCAGTCAGCCGCACCACCACCTGAACCGCTGCGCGCCGCGCTCCAGCAAGCCGCGATGCCGCGGCTTCCAGGGCGTCCCTGGCGGCCTTGCCCGTCGCTTGCAGCGCCCTGCGCCCTGCGCCCACAGCGCCGACGCACACGCCCGTTGTGTTGCACCACAGGCTCATGCAACAGCTGAGGGCAGCCAGCAGCGCGGCCCGGCCGCTGCGATACACGGCCATGTAGCCGCGGTACAGCAGGTACGGTCCGCCCACCCTGAGGCGGACGCCCCAGCTGTAGGGCAGGGAGCCCAGACACGAGGCTGCGTCCGCATCAGCGGCAGCTGCAGCAGCCACGCGAGCCGCCTGCGCGCCACCCATGGCGGCGCCCAGCGAGTCCAGGGCCACAGCGCACTCCGGCGGTGGCTGCTCCAGGCCGCCATGCACCCGCGTCAGCAGGTAGTCGCGGAACGCCGCCTACACGGCACAGTAAGGCACAGCAGATATGCCGATGAGCTACTAGCACATGGAGGCCCGGCAACGCCTTGGGCTGCAATGAAGCTGCGCAACGTTGCGGAAGGAAGTCCAGAGTCCGTTCGTAGCAGTCAGAGGAATGCTGAGCCCGGCTTTTACAACTTCTCATCACTTGGCATCCCGGCGTACCTCAGCCTTCTGCACCATAGGCCAGAGCGCGCGACGGACGCTCATGTTGGTGATGCCGGAGGGCACGCACGGGTCCTCGAAGTATACGTTGACTACCTCGACCGCGGGGCTCACGGCGTCAAAGACACCCTTCCCGGACCTGGCAGGAAAAGGCAACACGCATCTCTTTAGATTCGTCATCACCCTGACGCTTCCCGGCAATGCGACCTGTTGCGCAGCAGAGCGCGTCTACAGTTCCCTTGCGCCGGCAGAAACGCCGTAGCCTGCATTTACGTCGACAGCGTCCACTTCCCACCTGATCACGAAGCCCGAAACGAAGTCATCGACGCGGACCGTGCGCCCGCCGGCAGCCGGCGGTGAGGGATGGGTGGCGGCCCGCGAGATGCAGTAGCAGCCACCGTCGTCCGGCTTGGCCCAACAGCGCCGTACGTACACGTACTCGCGGCTGGCCATGGGCGGCGGGAACTTTGTCTTTGCGTACATGTAAGCCGACTTGCCCCCCGCAGCCTTGGCATCCGCCTCCGACATGCTCATCCCGCCGCTGCCGCCGCCTCTGTACGGTGGCGGGATGGGCAGCTGGCAGGCTACGGAGTCATCCCACGTCTTACGGAACTCAATGTCGTAGGTGAAGCCCACGATCTGGGCCGTGGTAGCGGTCTCGTAGACAGTCTGCGGGCACAGATTCACCACACATTGTGATGTATGGACACGCCGGCACCGCCGTCGCGCTACAACTGGCGTGCTGTGCTGCACCTTGTCTGGTCACAACCCACCTGCAGTCCTGCACCCATGTTTCAACCTAAAGGCATTGCTTACCTTTGATTTGTACATGAACAGCCCCTTTCGCAAGGGCCTCCGCCAGTTCCAGTAGTGGAGGCCCGGCTTGTGCTCCTCCACGATTAGCTCCCAGCCCCTGGCGTACAGATCCTTGCGGTCGTACAGGCCAAAAAGGCTGCTCGCTTCTGGGCCCACGGCACTGCCGCTGCCAGCCTGGCTCAACGCCAGCTGCGCGGAGGCCTCGCCAATAAGGGTGCCAAACTGCAGGAGATGCGTGTCGGTGACAATCTGCAAGGCAAGACCGGGCAGTTGGCTGAACCCCTTGCGAAAGGAAACACGCGCTGCATGGCAAACAACTGCAGTGGCGTGCGGCGCGTCAGCAACCTCAAATGCATAGGGCGCGCATGCCATCGCACGCCCTTCGCACCCAAGAGTGGTTTCTACTATGGTTCCAGGTCAGCACTGGCTCTGCCGTACCTGGCGAACGTCCTCGAACGCTGGGTCAGTCAGCTCGTGTGATATGCAGTCAACCGCCTGAAAGCCGTTGTACGACAGGATCTCCAATCGCTTGCCGCCAGCTGCATAGCAGCAGGCCAAGTTTGAGTTCGAACATGCGGTAGCGTTCACACTAACGACAGCAAGATGATTATGTGGGTACTGCCACGTTGCATGTGTCGTCGCCCCGTGCCCCATACTGAGGGCCCACGCTCAGGCAGCGCTGACCCAGATTAGTACACTCACTCGCAGAACTGAGGCTCGACACCGACGGAGCCATTCCCGCTAGATGCTGTCCTGACGCAATCCGTGACATGCTAGGTTGCCATCGCGATGCAGCGTTGCCGCTCGGCTTGCGCTGGAGGAGGCCGCGCCGGCTGCTGCCGCTGCCGGAGTCCTGCTGCGCGGCGCGCAGGATTGAGTCCATGGAGAGCCGCGATGACAAGACGTCCTGGGAAGAACAAAACCGGGAAGTGGCATGTAATGTGGTAGCGTTTGGGATGCAGGGCATAGGATGCCGCAAGTACGGTGCGGAAAGGCGCACACGACCTCACTTTGCTGTCACAGCAGCATACTCTTTTGTGGGATCAGGATCCCTGGAACGCGCCTCGAGGGTCAGTCACCTCGGATTTGGACGAGCGGCTACCAAAACTTCGCTTCCGCGAGAAAGCAGAGAGGGCGGTTTGTGAGTCCCGCCCGCACAATCGCCGGGCCTGCGAGCGCCCGTCTGAAAGCACGCGCCGCAGACGTTTCAGAAAGCCCCCGCCTTCGGGCGGTGGCTGGCACCGCTGTTCGCCCACGTGCTCCAACTTAATGCAGTGCGAGCCAGGGCCAGCGCCGCCCCGGCACGTGGACTCCTGCACGCTTTGCGCAGAGCTGCCTATGGCGCCTGTGAAGTTGGGGGAGGACTGCTGATGAGGCACGCGCATTGGGCAATGAACAGCTTCATGACACCCCAGTGGAGACGGGAAGACAGGGTGGTGCGTCAGGTCCACGTGGCTCACCTCGCCCCGACGATGAGCGACTGAATGCTGGGTACAAGCAGAGCCCCAGCAGTGCGACCAGCCATTGTGCTGGGCTGCCGAGCTGCGAAACGGGGGAGCCCAACGCCCTCAGCCCGAATGCAAAGAAAGCAGCACAACCGGCAACTAGCTCACCACCGACACCGAGCCCAGTAGAAGATATACTGATTCCAGGCAGTTGTATGCGCTTACTGTTGGCAGCGCGCTGCAAGGCCAAGAGCAGGGTGATGGACTCGGTTTTCTGAGGAAAGCAGGGGACGCAGTGGCGCGAAATTGTATTCTCACCTTGGCAGCTGACTCCAGCCGGCAAAAGCAAGTCCGGCCAGCAGTGTGGCTCCTGCAGCGCCGTGGACGCTAGCCGGGAACGCGCCCCAGCTGCTTGCGGGCATTCTCATAAGGTCATGCAGGATAGCTCCGGTTTCACTAACTCTGGTGTAAGTAATGGCTAGGAGCGACCGGCGGCTGAAGAACGTTTCGCGCCCTGAACAACTTCACTCAGCTGCCTAAGCTGTTGCATGGGGTGCCCCCGAATAACTATGAGGCTGAGCGCAAAACAGAAAGTAGAATGACGGTGGCTAACAAAGCAAAAAGCGAAGCACACGTCAGCCATGATGCTCGTCCACCGACTTGCTATCACAGAGATCTCCCCTTACTCCCCGCTTCCGGCAAATACACTCCCCCAACATTCCCCTCTGATCTTTTCTTAAAGAGCCGCAAGCCCAGGAGCAGCAGTCCGGAGCGGTCCTCGGATACACAGGGCGAAAGGCACGCGCTGACAAGGTCTCCGAGTTTGAACCGTTACTGGCTGTCACGCGCCCGCGCCAGATGGTTGTTCCATGCCAGGTACGCATGTTCGTGCAGGCCAAGGTGGCGCTCAGGAGGTTTTTGCAGATAAGGAAACGCTGCAAGGAAGGAGCCATACCTCACCCTGCAGTGAGAGAGCCACACCTCTGCAATCATGTATGCCTGGTTGTGCTGCACTCTAGTGCCTGCCACGATGCAAATTACGCACAGCACGCCTGGGGTGAATGGATGTACCAGGTTGGACGCGGCTTCAGATCAATGCCGATATCGTTCATCGAGCTGTGTCCCGCGCTGCTGAGGCGTCGTCCCGTGCTGCGGCGGCAGAGACAGAGGCGGCGTCACGCGCCGAGGCGGTGGCAGTGGTGGTGGCATCACGCGAGATGAGCGAGAGGCCTGATGCACAGGTGGAGGCGGAGGCAGGGACAGGACTGGCGGTGGCGGCTCAGGTGCGCAGGCATCGTTGTCAGAAAATAATTCGAACCATGGGAGGAGGCTATCGAGCCGCCCATTTGCCCCGGGTGCTTCGAAGGCCGCCGCAGTGCGGCCTGCGAGCTCCGTGCATGCGGCAGTCCAGCGGAGCACGGCTGATAATAATCTGCGACGCCTGCAACAAGGGCTGGCACACCGACTGCCTGGGGCTGCCGGCGCCTCCTGCCGGGGAGCGGGTATGCGCCTGCTTCGTACCCCACGCCGACGCCTCCGTCGCCGAGCTGCAGCCAACCCGCTCCACGGCGGAGGTGCCGGCTTGGGCTGCGGGCGCACCACAGCCGCCTGTCTGCGGAGAAGGGCGCAGTCCCACCCCCACAGCAGATGGCGTGGAAGAGGACGCCCGTTGGTCCTCCCCCGTCGCAGGGGCCGAACGGGCACTGGCTGTGGCTCGTTCGCCCACCCAACGGGCCGAAACTGGTGCCGGAGTCTGGCAGGCATCACCGCCTCCACCTGAGACTACAGTGCAGTCGCCAACGCTGCGCCCCGCATCGTCAGCCCAGGCCCAGACACCCGCCGTGCCAGTAGGCAAGGTAGCCGCACGGCCCGCCTCCAGGGAGTCGCCAGCTGCCCTGCCCGCGCGTCTGGCCCCTCAGCAGGTGACACCTCCTCCGCAGTCCCGTCGGTAGCAGCAGCAGCCCCCGCAAGCGTCGCAGCGGCCGAAGCAGCTTCGGGTAAGCAGCTCCGGCCGCCATCCTGGCTCCCGCCAACGCCTTCCCCGCAGTGTGTATACCGTACTTGTATGCTCGCCTCTTGCCCCACAGTGCAATGCGTGCGACAGCAAGCACGGTCGAATCTGGTCGAACCGAGCAGGCCGAGCGTGCCGAATGAGCCGAGGACGGAGCGAGGAGAAGTAGGATGCTACAGCGGCTACCGATTCGGTGGCCTGAGCATCGGCACAGCAAGGCATCATCAAAACCCAAAGTCACCCTCAGCGTCGTGGCTCCTCGCAAGCAGCCGCCCCGTTACACGGCCACAGGCATACGTACGACAATAAAGAAAAGGTGCGATGTTATAGTACCATTTGCAGCTGGCTTCACCACCTGAGTGCCAGGCCATGTACAAATCATCCGTCAGCCACCCGATAATTCCCGGCACAGCGTAGTCGCTTCTGTGAACCCGCAGTACCACCGTATTTCGGTCCTCGAACGCATCCACCGCCCACGACCTTCAAACGGCAGTACAGAATACACGTTGCACAATTCTCGCTCGGAAAACACCGACCCGGCCCGCTCATCACCACAAATCGCATAAAACACGCGAAGCGCCGGTCGGGGCCGGCCAGCAACCAGGGCTTGTATTATCACCCATGCAGCTCAAGTCTCATTGAGTAATAGGTGCAAGCACAATCAAGTTGCAGCACACGCAGTGGAGAGTGGGCCGAGGTCATCAGCTCCACAGAAGCGGGGCGTTCACCGTATGCACCTGCCCCAAGACACCGCTCAGTGATGTTCCTTGCGCCCAGAAACCTGTCACGGCCAACCTACTGCAACCGCAAAGGCGCGCTGCAACACAGGCAGCCGCATAAGAAATATCAGCGGAGTGAAACACATCTAGGACCTTCTATGGTTCCACTGCAGGTGGGTAACCCCTAGCACTTGATGCTATTGTCGGTCAACAATAATGCGACACGGCATGCCATCTTTCAGCCGGTACGTGAACCGAAAAGCCAGCAAGCAACTAACGCCACGCAGTCCGTCCAAACACGAAACACGCAACAGCTGGATGAGCAAGGAAAAAGAGAATGTCACAAGCCTGGCTATGTTCCTACGCATTCGACAAGTAAGACACCTAGCTGCACGGACCCAACCGCCTGGAGCCTCACGGAAACAACACGACAATGGCCGACGTGTTATCCGCCTCGCCGCACGGCGAGTTGAGCCCCAGCTCGACCGCCTCCTGTGGCAGGCAAGAGCAGACACGAGGCTGTCAGCTGGAGTGGCTCTCAATTTGTGGCACACCGGCAGACCGCGAAACAGCATATGCGACTGTGCTGCAGGTGCTAACCCACAGGAGGCTCACCTCGACGAGCATTTTAGCGATCTGGGCCGCCTTCTTGCCCTCTCCCGCGGCCTCCATGACGCGGTTGACTACTTCCTGCCCGTCCATCACGTCCCACACGCCGTCCGAGGCCAGGACCTGGTACCATTCAGACGAAGCGAGGAGGACAGGTTTGACGAGTCTGTACGGTAGTGATGCGGTGGGTATCCCAAAACCAACTTAAGCAGGGTTGGCTAACGCACCGCATCCCCTAAGACAGTTGACAACAACTTAGATCTGCACCCCAGTCTCCTCACACCTGCGTAGTCACCCCAACACCAGACCAGCCGCTCACGGCTCACACCACAACACCGCCCGCCCGCCCTGCTGGAAACATCGCGCCTTCGGGTGCGTATGCGTAGAGGTATGGCTCCCCAATTGCAGCGTTTCCATTTTACAACACCAACGGCACACACACCAACTGCGAGCCGGCCAAGCAGCCACACCCACCAGGCAGCAGTCTTCCCGAGTCGCCTCCACCGACACCACGTGCGGGTCTGGCACCACGCCGTACGGCTCCATATTCTTGTGGCCCAGGGCGCGCGTCACCGCCAGCTCGTACCCCTGCCATGGCCCGGACAGGACCTGCAGGTAGCCGTCATCGTCCGCGCCGTCCTTGACCGTCACCACGCCCGGCGACTTGTCCTGCAAGGTCAGGCGGAGCAAGGCCAGGTAAGCGCAACGTGGCGGTGCTGGACGCTGGAGAACACGTAGCTGGCGGGGCGGAGGCAACAACGCTTGCAGGCGCCGTGCTCCTTGTGTTGGCTATGCGCGCGCTGGGCACATCTGTTTGCATGCGGCACAGGCCGTGCGCCAGCCCTCGCTCTTGCCGGACGCATTTGATGCCATCTCCGGACATGGCGCACTTGCCTTTATCCGCTTAGCCTCCTCCGGAATGTGTCCGTTGTGGCGAAGCGTCAGCATCCGGGCCGTATATGACGTGCCTACAGCGGCAGCAAGGAGCCCGAAGGCGGTAACTATTAGCGATGGCCGGCACCGGTGTTTCGAAGACCGGATGCTAATACCCATTTGGTTTCCAGCACTGCGTCTTGCGTTGCTTATCCACGGCTCCGCCGCGGAGAGGGTACCTGCAAGCAGGAAAGAGAGTTTCCTGCGGGGGATGGGGGCGATCCACCAAGCCGAGACTGGCGAGGGACTGTAACGTGGCTTGCCTCAGTTCGGCACGGCTTTAGCTATAACTGACAGAAGGAAACTCGCCAAAGTAGCTAGCATCGTACTACGATGGACCACCGGCCTCGGACGCCGGACAGCACCAACGTGCACCAACACTTGCCAGCTATACGCAGGAAAACTTGATTTCCGCTACTATGCTACGCAACGTGCAGAAACCGTCGCGATCCTGGGGAAATAATTGCTGCCCTGAGGCACGGGCACTACGAAAACATTGGCCAGTCGCGTTATACCCGCACGGGTACTTTGAAAGCCACAGACTACCCTCAGGCAGTACCCGGGCTGGCCGTTGAGCCTGCACTCCCGCGGGGACGGTTTGGCTGCCAGTGTGCGGTGCATGCGAAACTGGTGTGTATACGGTGGAGGGAACAGACGTGGGACGGACTGGCAGCTGATGGAAAGGGGGATTAAGCCGCCAGCGCGTTGTCCACTGAGCAGACAGAGCTGAATCCGAAGTATTTTTTCCATAGGCTGCATCAGGCAATAACTGTGCATGGCTACGCATGGCACATTCTGAGCAGTTGCGTAGCACACGGCGCACACATCAGTGATTAAACTTAGCGCTTTCTCATAAAAATAGTTGCCTTGGGCCCCCGGGCACGGACGCCCGTGAGAGGCGACTAGTACCCGGGAGGGGGTCCTATATCAGTAACCCCCGTAAAATGTGTTTGACAACCCACCATCAAATGCCCCGGTGGGACTGAACACGACCCAAACAGTAAAATTACCGTCGATGCAGTGCGTTGCACCTTTCCCTGCAAGGTATTCACGTTAGTGGGTCCCCCCAGGTCCGACAGCAATGAAAACCGCAGTCTAGGGCTTGGTCTTCACGCCAGAAACACAAACGCTTACTACCGCCCACTCCTGCCGGGGCACCCATTCCCCCCATCCATCCCATGCCAATGCCCCGCGCCCCTACACTTCCCGCCCATGCCCGCCTCTCCACTCGCCTGTGTCCGTTCCCAGCACCGCAGCGCTGTCTCCCACGTTGGCCAAGGTTATCGAAGCTCCCTGCACCACGGCGCACGTGCAGGTACACCCGAACTCCAGCAGCCGCTCCGGTCCCGAGCCGTTGCGGTAGACGCAGATGCCTCCAGAGTTTTCCAGCGTGTACACAGCCTGCGTCTTCCTGCGGGCCGGGAGCGGAGGGCACAGTTGAGGGGCTGCACACTACGGGTCCGATCACCCTCAAGGCGCGCCTGCTGCGCTCCAGGGGTCCAAGCAGACGAACACCTCCCATGCTGCAGCGAGTACCCGTTAGCCACGAGTCTACGGCACGACATGAACGACGGCAAAGCTCCAGGCAAGAATTGCCATAAGACTCTTGGCAAACTAGTTCGATTCCCCCGTCTCCATCCCCATCGCTATCCCAATACCCAAAACCCGCTCCCTGCCTGCCGGGGCCTTTCCACACAGCCCACTTTCCCTGGCCCAACAAGGCACACGGAAACGTACCGTGGCCCTCCGTATCGTATACTCCGAGGCGGATCCTCGTACAGTGACAACGCTGCGTTGTGCCCTTTGAGGAACGCCGCTGTCATGAGCTTCTCCGCCTCCGGCCGGAGGTCTCTGAGCAGCCGGTTTCGCAGCCCGCTCGTGTACAGGTGGCGTACCAAAGTCTTGCCGGCATAGCAGGCCGCTTTGTCACCGAGAACACCATGACCTATTACAATGACCACATGGGGTTTTGCAGTAATCATGCGCGGGACTCAAAAGGCAACGATTCTGGGTCGGTCGGGTCTTGCGAAACCCCGACACTGGCAGAGGCTACGGGCCACCGGGGGCCGTCGGACCCAAGTCGCCACAAGCAAGATGACAAGCATCGGTCCTTCGACTGTTGTGAGGCACCACAGCCGGGAACGTGGCGCCGGGGTTTGGGCATGACAGTCGGGATACGCCGCGCTCCTCAGCCACCGAATCCCCGCTACACTCCACCTTCACCACTACCCTAGCAGACAAGCGCAGCGCTGATTCGCCCGGCGTCAATGGCTCACCGTCACAGACTGTACAAATGTAAACCTGCCGGTGGCCCTGGGGTATTTCGCCTGGCGCGTAAAGTTCCTGGACAGTGCAGTAGTCCTGGTTCAAGTCGCCATAACGGTTCCCAGCTGCCGAATGCCAGCCCACGTCCAGCGGCATCTACACGCCTCCACTAACCACGCTGTGACTACTATGCCTATGTCAAATCAAGATGGGATGGTCCTGGGGAAGTATCTCGCCAGCTGAGCAACTCCGTAAACCAGCGTCGTCTCCGTTCAGAGAAAACTTGCGTAAATTGGCGAGAGAAGTCTCTGTTAAGAGGGGAAGTCCGCTGTGCGAGAAAATTACACGTCTGGGCTGGTCTCCAGACCTGGAACGACAAGAACGACGAGTACTTTAGAATGTCAACCCCAGGAGTGACATACGGTTCATCACTCCAATGAAGCGGTCAGAACGCCAGTGCCGCTTCCGCTCCCAAAGCGACAGCGAAACCCAGTACTGGCGTTGTGTCCGCACTTTACGGCCGCGTGCGGTTGCTTTGCCCCACTGCAACATAATGTCATCAGACGGTGTTGGGGCGCTGCGGCATGAGGAAGTTGTAGAAAGCGTCGGCCACGAACAGCGGCCCGCCAGCAGCGGCGTTGTCTCCCGGCCGTTTCCACCCGACCCAGGTTCCCTGGTGGATTTTCTTGATGTCCTCACCTAAGGTTGTAGGGTAGGAGAGGGAAGAACGTCAGGACCGTAGGGTAGGGTTATGGGTTTTGTACCCGGTCCGCGAGCATTGCTAAGCTGGATGGTGCACCGCACAGAAACTAGCCTTGTCGCCTCAGATAATTAACAACTCTGCGGGAGGCAGCCAGGCGGCCCAACCAAGCCGTCAGCAACGCCGACTCTTTGGATCTCTGCAGCACTCCCTTGTGGCCCTCCTCTACCTCCGACCCCCTAATCCGACGAAGGACGCAAGCGACAACCAAACAAGCGGCAGGTCTTACTGTAACACAGCGAGCGCACGCGCTATGGCCCTCCGTACACACCTCCGGTGTAGTGCGGGTCAAGGATGAGGAAGGCCGCCTCGCCGGTCTGCTCGTTGAAGCGCACACCCAGCAGCGTGTACGCCAGCACACCGCCCCCGATCATGACAGGCGAGCCCACGGTCGCAAAGTGCGCTGCCAGCTCACGCGCGTGGGCGGGTATGTCGGCGCCGCGGTTGACCGTGAGGATCTTGGACGTAACGCCCAGGTAGTCGTCCAGGACGTACGACAGCTCGATCGCGCCGATCCAGTTGGACGAGCCCACGAAACTGGGCGGCTTGTCGCCCAGGCGCGCCAGGACCTGCTGCACAGTCCTGGGGAGCGGGGCCAGGTGGCAGATGTCTGTAGCAACGGCATTCGGACTCACCTTACTCTTTTCAGGCCACGGACCATATCAATCACTACTTGCCTTAATGGTACAGGAGAAAGCTGGAGACGCGACTCACTCGCCTTACGGATGGCGAGGCGCGACAGGTATGACCCACGATTGGTTAGCCAAATACGCGAAATGGTGCTCCGACGTCATACAGAGCACCAACGACATGCGCCGTAGTAGGCAGCGCACACGTGTGGTTGAGGTCAGCTGAACGCCCTGCGCCACCCACTTGTGCGAGGGGATGGGCTTGGTGGTGTACTTCTGCAGCCGGAACCAGGAGCAAATGGTCTGCAACGACCGGTAGGCGCATCCCCAGCCCGAATCGTTGAAGCGGTCCTGCATGTAGTGACAGTACTCGTACGAGCCCTGGACGAGCGTCACCGTGCCGCCGATGCCTGTGAAACGGACCATGGGGTCAAACCTTGTAGCGCGTTTCAATACCGGTATCCTCGAGCCTGCTTTTGCGAAAGCTGCTTGCATCAGAAGCCCAACCCTAAGTGTAGACCCTTGCACCAGTCGCATACCGCAGCAGCTGCCTTGCCTGCGGATGGCGGTTTGCATCCGGCCTTCAGAACAAGTCAAGGCCGCATGATCCCGTGGAGAGGCCTCGAAGGCCTCTCCCAGTGCCGGGTGCCCAGTGATGGGCATCAAAACCAACATTCGGTGGCATTCCTCCGCCCTTCCAGGATGCACCCGTGGGACAGGGCAAAACAACAGCAACACCCACCAGGCACGACGAGGCCCATGTGCACGTCTTGCAAGCGTGCCACTGCACCGCCACTGGCGTCCTCGCCGGCCTCCGCTGCTGCCGCCATGTCGACCGCGTTGGCGGGCCGGAGCAGCGGCCGGTTGGCCGGCAGGCCCCACAGCGCGTGCAGCCTCTGGCGGTGTGACAGAAGCTTTGCGTCGTTCAGCTCTGCGTCCGCCACTAAAGACGGGTACATGATCGTCAGGTGGTGTCCAAAGCCCGGCGGGAGGAAGTGGTAGGCGCGCACCTGGTGGGTACGTACGCGATCGGACAAACACGCTGTGAGCCCGTACACCGAACTAAGGAAAGGGCGTTTGGCATGAACAACCAGAGTCCACGGAACGGATCGCGCCTATGCACCGGGCAACATCTTTATGCTGCAATCTTATGGAACTGTCGTGAGCTAGCCGCAAGGCAAAAAAGTAAAACGGAGACAGGGAAGGCCACCTCTACGGTAAACACACATCCAAAGGTGCGATTTTGCCGTTGGGGTGCCGGGTGCATAGCATGGCGGGCGGCGGAGTCGAGCAGACGGGCCGTCCCGGCACAAGCAAGGCACACGCCTGACTCTTGCTGCGTACACGTAACCTGCCTCGCCCCAAACTATCAGTCGCAACCGCTGTCCCGCCGCAGCCACCCCATACCATACCATACCATACCGGCAGCACGGCGCCCTGCTTGGCGAGCAACCTCTGCGCCGCGTGCAGCTGCCGCACCAGCGCCGCTTGCAGCGCTGCAGCCGCCTGGGACAGCGGGCAGCTCCGTGGCACGTAGGACAGGGCGTCCAGCCGTAGCGTGGTGCTGCGGCAGGAGGCGCTCGCGGGGGCGGCGCCACCCCCTGCAGCCAGCGGCCTGTAGGTGAAGGCGGGGCCGGCTGGCGGGTCCGCCAGGCAGGTGGTGTCCTGCAGCAAGGTGCACTGCACTACGGCACCGCCGCTGCCGCCTTTGGAGGGAAGGCTGTCGACGGATGCGCTGCTGTCAGGGCGAATCAGCACCCGACCACTGGCTGACCTGCAGCCAGCGCACGAACGGCGGCGGAACGGGGGCAAAGGAGGTCTATACCTCTGGATTCATAGCAAGTTTAATGTCGTCCATTCCAGGTCTGTAGCACGCCACTCGGCGGTCCGGGGTTCCAGGCTGGGCGCCCCGAGACTAGTAACCGCTGGCCGCCGATGGACTGGTAACATTGTCGACCACACAGCTCACCCGAACCTCTAACACCACCACCACATTTCGTCAGGTAAAACTGTCATTGGTCCACACCGAGAGGGTCCGCCTTCTCGTCTTCCTCGCCCGCCATGCCCTGTACGTGGCGGAAACCCCCGATGCCCTGCTGGAAACATCACACCCCCGGGTGTGTATGACCGTAGAGGCTGCCTTCCCTGTTTCCGTTTCCTTTGTAACGGACACAGCCACGCCCTACCCTGTGTCGGCTGCGAACATCGCTCCCGGGGCCTCCAGCTGCCGGATGAGCCGCTGGACTGCGGCCTGCAGCCCGGCGCCCTGAGCAGGCTGGCTGTCCTCCACCACCTCCAGCCCAACCGTCATCTCAGTCCTGTACGGAATAATCGAAAACGGCCACGGACCGTGCGCTGCTAGACTCAGGCGACTAGGCTTGTGATGCATACCGGTGACGATACTTTGTGACTGCACGGCCTGCATGCTGCTCTGCGCCTACGAGGCGTAAAGGCAGGGACACACAGCTGGGCCCACCCTGTTGCACCACCTGATTGGGCGACGGCATACCTGTTCTCGCACAAACGTATGCACGCCGACCCTGCCTTCACGCACGCGCTTCACGTTCTGTATGCCCGCCCCATACCCTCGCGGCGCACCCACCTGAAGATACAATACCGTTGAAGCCATTCCTCTGTTGTTGCAAGCTGCTTCAGCTGCAGTGAAGGCCCCAGCGTGCCGTCGCTGCGCACGCGCATGGCAATCAGGCCCTCCTCGTCCGGGTACACCGCCACGCAGCCGTTGGCATGAAAGCCGCTTCTGCACAGCTCAGCCGCTTTCCGAGAAGCCTCCTCTTTCGATGGCGCGTAGGCTCCAAGCGCAGTCACCGGCCAAGGGAGCACATCCAGCACATCTGCACAGCTCGTTCCCGCGCGCGGTGAAGTCACCAAGCTTGCAAGTCAACCACAAGAGCCATCCCAGACATTATGGTTCTTACCTTGCAGATCGGTCGTGATTGCCTCGGAGAAGCCACAGCCAACAAGCGTCACCTCTCCATCGGCAACGCCAAGCAGGACAACTGCAGCCTCCGACTGCCGAATAGCCTGTTGCAGGCTGCTATTAATAGCTACATATTCCATATGGTCAATCCCTACAAGCGAGCCTGATTCCACCTAGCCGCTTCGTGTATAACGTTATGGTACAAGGAGCACTGTTGCCAAGGACTGGGGGCAGACATATCGCGATGCCGGCGAACATTACTAGCCATACCGCTTGACATAGCGTACGTCACGCGGCCGTACTACCCGTACTACGTGCGGCCGTACTACCCGGGGGTGGCACGATATTCGCACTAGTGGGCGCTGATACGAAGGTACGACCAAGGATTCATTGTTCAGGCGGCCAGGCAGCTGGCCCAGGCGTAGACCGGGGCGAGATAACACGTCTATCTTCTGGCGGGTACTTGGCTTGGTGTGGGAGTCGCGTCGGCCCTGGATAACACGGACCACAGGGGCGGCAACACACAGCACACCCCTCTCCTGTTACAGTCTCTTAAGCGGACAACAGAGCCGCAAGCCGCTGCAGGCTCCTCCTGCTCCGCCGCCACGTTGCTCGGCCTGCTTGGCTTGAACCCGTTTCGTGGCAGGTTGGACGCACTGTTAGGGAAAGGGGCGACCAATGCACACATGAGCATATACTGTGGGGAACCGGGAGGCCAAGCCTCTTTGTAGCTACTCCACAGAGTCGGTACGACAAGCTCGTCCAAGTCCAATGACTATGGGTGCAGCCTCCTCCTCCTCCATCGCCGCTGCCGCCGCATCGACTCTCGGCCTGCTTGGCGTACTTCGCGCAACAAAGGGAAGATCCTGGTGTCAACTGCGACGGTAAAAATAGGAAAGGTGCCGTCAATGCACCCACTTTTATATGCTGTGGAGCACGGATGGGACAGTCACAGGAGCAGCCGGCTCGCTGCATGAGAGCAGCGAAATGAATTGCTGCCGTGAAGGAGCCCACCTTTTAAGGTCGTACGCGTCCGAAGGCGCGACGTAGAGTAGCCCGCGGCTCGCCCTTAGTCGGACCCAGTGGCACCGGGCCACGCACTGGGTCGAACCGCGTCCAACCGGATCGAAGCGCGTTCCGCTGCCCACTGGATCCAGCGACGCAGAGATGCCGTCTGTCGCACTTGCCGGCGGTGGACTGCGGCCCGGTCCCCGGGCGGTGGTCTTGGTCAGGGCGCTGGCCCTGGCCCGCCTGCCATGCCGCCGGAAAGCAGCTGCCACGAGGACAAGCTGCCGCACCGGGAAGTCGGGAGCGCTTGCTGCTGCGCAGTCTTTGGGAGAGCTTGGGCTCATCGCAAGTGGGACTCACTGGCTGCAGTGGTATATTGAGGCTCGCGGACCGACCGCCGATGCATTATACGCACTGCTGCCTCTGCTGGGCTTTGGAGACCTGGCGGCCTGGCGCCCTGCATCTGTGGTCCCGGCGTGTCGCGGCCTGCAACGTGCCCCCGCGCCCCACCAGCGCCCTGCCGGCGTGCCGGGGCGCATGCGATGAGGCGATTTGAGTGCACTGAAGGGCTCTCCCTCTTGGTTCGCTCGGGTCTCAAAGTCCCTGATAGCAGGAACTGCGGCTCGGGTTCTGCATCTAGAGGCTCATAGAGGCTTGGTAGCAGCATTCCGTACTGTGGAATGCTAGCTGCCGCTGAGGCGTCTGGAGCCCTGTAAGGGCTAGCGGCTCTCTGCCAGTGCAGTGCAGTGCAGTGCAGGGCGTGCGGGATCAGGTTGGTTCATAGGCAGGCATAGGCAGGCGGGCTCCCGCTTTCTTTGCAAATTTCTCTTTTTCATATCTCGTCAGATTCCGTAGGCATGCCAGCGACGGCCGGTCCACCGCTCGGCGGTTGGTGCCTGCAGGCCGGCTCCTGGAGCCCCCACCCACGAGGGGCCTTGACCCCACGGGCTCTGCTTGCGAGTCCACAACCCAGATAAATGAGTCAAGGCAGGGACTGGGATATGCCAGTGGCGAGGGCGCAGGCCCTTAGAACTGGCTGCATGAGGTCTACGGCACCTGGCTGCGTGCATGCGTACATGGCATACCATGGCCGTGCACGTGTACGGCGATGCCACATTTGATACCCTACACGAGCACCGCACCGACACTGCAAGCATGTGCCGTGGTGCATCTCTTAGGTGTCGCCGTGCTGCGGGGAGTCCTACCGGGCCAGCTCACGGCGTCACGCATACCCACACTTGCACGACAGCGCACAGCCGTACTGCCGTACTACCCCATGCGCACTCTTGCGGCCTCCGTGCGCCTACACAGCCCCTTTCGGCGCCACCACCGTAGCCCACTTAGGTCACGGGGTCCTGCTTTGTCATTCGTCGCATTTGCGGTGCGTTTGACTTCTTGACTCTGACATTCCTTGCTGTTCCCCTTCCCTGCCCTTTCCCGCCGCTCCGCCTGGCGCGGCTCGCTATGCCGGTGCTTGTAGGTGAGACAACGGTAATCATCATCGGGTCGGGGGGCTGGATGGGCCGGGAGCCGGGAAACATGCACGAGCCAGCATGCAATGCACGTAGACCAGAGTAGGCGCATCCCAGCATGGCATTGCATAGGGTCACCCCAGAGAGATTTCTGGGCCGCATAGGGGGCTACGGTGGTGGTCGCCGCCGAACTAACATGCAGGGACATCACCCATTCGACTACCTCTGGAGCTGGGTCCTACAACGACACCATCACTTTCACGCTCGGCGTATGCGTCGTTTCATTTCAACCCTACACGAGCGCACAGGGACCACAGCTGCCAAGGCACCTGCAAGAAGAAGCGGCCAGAAGGGGCCCTAACATGGCGAGTGTGGTGACTGACCGCACAGCTACATGCTGCGCTACCATCACCACGCACGCACTCCAAATCAAGCATGAAAGGGACATGCCGTAGATACGCCTCAGAGTGCCGTAAATGGCCACAACCTTCGACAACGCCCACTAGTGCGAACACCCCGGCGCGAGAAACCGCTCTGATGGGTTTGGGTTCACCTATGGATTTGCACTGCTATGTGTTCGTCCGGTGACACTCGGCTCCTGCATGCCAGAACGCTACAGGCCCCAATCAGAGCCTTAAACGACGTCAGCCGCCTCTCCGCTCACAACCACATTACACCAGGCCGCTGTGCCCTCACGTTACCCTCGTCGTCGGGCAGTGCCCCATCGCCTCAAGCAGGCCAACCTGACATCCAGACAGCTCTCCTCCTCTTTCCTTTGTCAACCTCAGGGTTGTCAACCTCGAGCCAGTTCGCAGTGACGGATCAGCCCAACTCACCATAAAGTACAACCCGCGCTCGTGCCCTAAGCATACTCTTCGTCACAGCCACATGCGCCTATCTCTCACAAGAGCAAGAGTAGCTCCCCTGACGCTGGTACAACACAGCCGCCGCAACAGCAAGTAGATACACAATCACACGGTGAAACCCTACATGTACGACATCCCGCACAACGGGCGGGTCGAGTAAACTGCGGGCCCCTGAGTCCTTGCCATGGCGGAGCAGGCACAATGCCTTCACTGCCGCAAGCAACATGAGCTCAACTCTTAACCGGCTTCATTGGTACCCGTTACCAAACCACTCCTCGACCACACCGGGCTCCAAATCGAAGCGAATGCTGATCTGCGGGCCAGGACGACACGGGCAATCGTCACCTGAGTAGATACGGTTTGGAGGCGAACACCAGATGGTCACGAGCACAAGGCCTATGAGCCCGTACGTGATGCCACAGCCGAGGGAAGGAGGTATGGAGGGAGGAGGGAGGCACCAGTGCAGGGACCAGCCGGGCCAGGCGCAGACAGCCCATGTGTGGTCATTAGTAATGGAATGTGTGGACACGAGCGATGCCAGTGCAGATCGAGGCACACGAGCAGACGCGTGCCACCCCTACAAGCAGACACGTGCCACTCCAGCGCACTCCACGGCCTTCCCCGCAGGTGTCACACGACAGCCCTGACAGCCGCGTCTTCCCCGTGTTCGTGTTCAAGCCAATACACAGATAACAAGAGGCCTGGCATCCAGCTACTCGTGATAACGTGGCTTCGTGAATCGCACGACGCAGGTCGCTCCGGCCCCCGCCCGCCCGCGCCGCCTCACCGCTGTTCCCACCACCGGCCGCGGCGGCATGCCCTTCTGGCTCCGCGCGGGCGCCTTGAGGAAGGCGCGCACCTTGTCCGTCTGGCCCAGGGCGCCCACCAGGTACGCCACACCGTCCAGCTTGTCCATGTACTGCGCGGGGCGCGAGGGGGAGGCCGAGGGGCGATCCAAGGATCTGGGTTGCTTGCCACCATGTGACGTCAGTGCAAGGCATCCACACCCAGGTTGAATCCGAGCCCGCAAGCAGGCGTAGCGCCTGGACTGGTGGACGCATGCGCCCCATGGCCCCACGGCCCAGGCCCGGGCCGCGCCTGCTGCTCCGTCATCTTGAACGAGCGCTGCTCCAGGTGGGTCCACATGATGTTCAGGCTCACAAAGGCTTTGCCGGGAATGTCCCGCCGCACGAAGCTCACGTCGTACGTTTTACCGTACTTCGCGTAGATGAGTTCGCGCAGCTCGGTGGCTGCAGGGCAGAGGCGTGGAGGAGAAAGAGAGGGAGCCTCAAGCATCGCGACCAAGCCGCAAAATCATGTTCACCACCGCCGCGATGAAAACTGTACCCAGTGTTGCCTCCTCCCATGGTTGCCTCGTCTCACGGTCACCTCGCCCCAAGGATACGTGGAAGGGGCGGGATCGCACAGTCCAGCCCCGAGGACCTCTCAGCTGGGCAGGCAGTGCGTCCGCCAGGCAAGCACTGCTACTCCGGCTCACCAGACAGCGGCTGGCGCATCTCCTCCTCCGTGACCACGCTGTCGTATGATGCTGTTGTGGCGGCTATTTGCCCTATCCGCTGGTTGAGAGCCGCCGCCAGGTCACTGTCGTCTGTTTCACTGAACGAACGGGTTGCAGGCGGCCCGTCATAGCCGCTGTTCTCGCTCGCGTCCGCGCCGTCGCCCAGCGCTGGCCGAGCAGACGCGGGGACGCTGTTCAGCCGGGCCTGTATGGGACATGCCACGCCGATGGGTGGGCTCAGCCGCACGCAGGCGCAGCCCGCCCCGGAGCTCCTTGCCTTCCGTGAAGTCCCCGAGGCCAGCCATCTGCCGTACGAGTTCGGGGGAGTACCCCCAGGGCAACGCTGTCCTCAGCTGCCCAGCCGGTCAGACCTGGCGAGTGGCCCGGCGGGGCGAGTAGCGTGCAGCTCCGTGCCGGCCATATATGCGTAACCCGTACCTCTTACCCTGGTAACTACTATGCCTGTGCCCGCCTGCCAGGGACACTCCCCACGCGCACTGCGCTCCGCTCCTCCCCTGCCCGGTCCCACCAGGCACCTGCAGGTCCTCGATGGAGCGCTCGGCGCCCTGGTCCGCCGCCGCGCTCCCGCTGGCGCTCTCCGTTTCATCTTTTGAAGTCACAGCATGAAAACCATGGGACAAGGGGGCCAGGAGGGGCGGTGCAAGCTGTCGGTGGGCGGCCAGGACACGCGGCGTGCAAGGGGGGTAATGAAGAAGGGAAATGGGTCGCGTTGCAGACACCGAGAATTGCATACTCAATATAAGAAGTTGTTGTAGTCTTGCCGTGGAGGGGAAGCAACTGGCGCACGCCACCTAAGGATTTAAGGCGCGCTTCACCGTCGCATCTCCGACACAGCGGCGCCCGACGCAGCGGTGGCGGAGAGACAGGGACACGGCGTGCACTCTAGAGCGGCCCTCGCCGTACAATGCCGACCGCCCTCCCCGGGCATGCGACGGCCCGGACAAACATCTAGGGTATGCGGGAGCCGTTCAGGGTACCAGCTTCCCTGCAAAGTGCGTGGGACAGAGCACGCCGCGTCTACCGGGGTGGCGCGCCCCTCTCCCCGGAGGCGCAGGTGCCACGTCTCCCTCTGCACAGGCGCCCTACCGTCGTCGGATGTATACTCGAACTGCTGCTTCCTCCAAATGCGGGTGCTCTTTGGCGCCCAGGAGCCATCGAAGAAGCCACCGAAGAACTCGCCGAGGCCAGCACTAACGATGAGTGGTGACGGACGAGGGCCACATAACCTATTCACACGGCGCCATGGGCGTATCGCTGACGGCGTCAACGGGCGCATAGAGAAGCCATCCACGGGAACTGTGCAGGCCATAATATTGAAGCAGACCGAGACGATGTTCGCAAGCTGTAAAGCGCCGGAAAGCTACCACGCTACAGTGTTAGACAATCCTGTCAGTGTAAACTGTCCAAACGGCCGTCACCAGGGAGAAGGACCCTCTGAAACGTGAAAGGGCCGGATGGCGGGGTGTTGCGCAAGCCTGACAGGACGAGCCCGCGCACCTCGGCAGCAAAATTATAAGAACACCAATGGGGGACATAAGAATACAAACATGGTTGCCGACGCTACATCGTACGGTGGTTAGTACCCGGCCCCGCGATCCAGTTGCTGTGTTTCACGCAAGCTCAACAAGGTCACTCTTCTTACATTAGCCTTAGACGCCCTCAATAAAATTTTAGAACCCTGCGGGAAGGGAAATAGCTATGGCAAGCGCCTTTACGCTGGATGATGAGGAGGAGGAGGTGCAGCATTTTGAGCCTGCAGCTCCAGTGCGGGATCCCGGACAAGCGTTGTCGACACACCCCGTCACAGCGCCGGTCGTGCTGTCGGCGTCTGCGTCGTGCGTGCTGAGACCCACCTTGAACCCACCAAAATCGATGGTGGACAGCGATCTCGGTATCGCCACTCTAGCTGGTGCTGTCGCGGCGCTCTTGTCTTCGCAGCAGCGTATCGACGACACCGAGCTCCAACTGCAGGTAAGCACATGTGACCCTAGCTGGTCAGCCGAGGCCCGAGGCCATCACGGAGCGTGGCCCCTACCTCAACCGTCCCACATCGCTACCCCCTCCCCCGGACCACAGGCCCTCCTGCGCCAGCACGCCAGAATTGTAGCGGCGGGGCGTCTACTGGAGCAGCAGAAGGTCCTTGACGTCTTGGCCTTGGGGCCAGACCTGGGCTATGACCGCGGGCGGCCCGTGGCGTCGCTGCTGGTATACCGGTACGCACTCGCACCCGGGACAGCATCTGCGCAATGCAGCCCGCTGCGTTGGCCCTCACGTGACGTGTCTGCTGGCAACGGATGGTGCAAGAGGCATGACCATATTCTGACGTACGCACGCGTCCTTCCGCTTCCAGGTGCTGCCTCCGCTGGGGCTCATTTGGCGGCGATGCGCAGGCAGTGGCCGTGCTGGACCAGCTGGGGGCCCTGCTGCTCGGGGCCACAGACGAGGACGCAATCAATGCCCGGCACACGACGGCCGCTGCCGCGGCGGCGGGCGCGCAGGGCGGGGCTGCGGAGCAGGAGGACGAGACGACGGCGGCTGCGGCCACGCTCGCTGCCACCCGCGAGGTGGCATACTGGTGCGGCGGGGAGGAGGGAGCCACGCAGCAGCGTATCGGGGCTAGGAGGGAATAGGCGGGGCGCGAAGGAGGGGAGTCGGCTGGGCAAAGTCAGATGCGATCGCGGTTGCGAAAGCCATGTCAAAAGGGGCCCGTGCACAGGAGCCGGGGCGCAAGCTGGGCGTGTGGGGGCACGCTCATCTGCAAGATGCCACGGGCAACTACGGCCAGGGGACGTCCTGCAAGACGGATCCGGCGACACGCCTCGGCCTCCCCTCCCGTAGGCTGGCGGTCACGTCCACGCTGCTGGCCCTGGTGGATCCCCATCTGCCGCTGGCGATGGCCCGGACCGCCATGCAGACATCCTCCCACGCCGCCACGCCGCTGGCAGTGGTTGCGGGCGAGGCGCGCGCGTCCGTGGCCCGCGCCACCAGCGCCGCGGCCGCCAAGGTCCAGGAGCTGCAGAAGCGCATGGGCAGCACCCTCAGCGGCATGCAGGCGCTGGGCAAGAACCTGTTCGGGGGCAGGCTGCGCAAGGCAGCAGCGCCCGCCAGCGGGGGCAAGGCGGCGGAGGCGGCGGCCGCCGGGGCACAGCAGGAGGAGCAGCAGGAGGGCGGCGCGGAGGGACCGGGCCCGGCGCAAGAGCTGCCGGCGGCGCAGGTACGGTTATGGGCACCCATTTCCATCGTACACCAGAGCTGGCTCATTGCCGACAGAAGGTAATTGCAATGACAGCTGTCCAGCGCTGACCTGTTTCAACCAAAGAACCTGCCGCATGTTTCCGCAAACCTTGAACCCCCAGGAGCAGCCCGACGCGTCTGCCGCAGCCATCTCAGTGGCGCAACACGACACAGCGGCCCCGTGCGATTCCCCCCACGGCCCGAGCGGAGCCGCGGTTGGGGCACCGGCGGTTGCGGCCCCGGTAAGCCCTCCCGGGCAGTGCTTCCGGCAGCAGCTGGACCTGCTCCTGCAAAAGACCTACAACCAGCTGCGCGACTCGCTCAAGCGCCAGGTCAGCTCGGTGCTGCCGGGCTGCGTCCAGGGACCGCAGCTGCAGGGGGCGCTCTCGGGGAGCCCCAGCGGCAGCCTGGGCGGCGCAACGGCGGAGCGCTCGTTGGAGCGGGAACTATCGTCGGGGAGCGCGTGCGGTCCTGCCGCCGAGGCGGGTGAGCGAGGGAAGCCGGTGGGGGCGCAGGGTAACATGTTGGATGGGGGTGGACCAACCCGGTCGCGTCAGGTGCTGGAACCATACGAGGGGTATTAGTACTGGCGGAGTGGTTGCGCTAGTTTCCGCTTCCTCTCCAGTAATTCTTGTTCCGCAGCTGCATGTCTGAGTCATGATCAACGCTGTGAAGGGGCCATGCAACGCGTTCCCCGCACGGCACAGCACGGGCTTCTCTCATGGAACGCCCATGCCTCCTGAAGACGAAAAGCCAGTAGGCGGCCCAGCCACCTGTACGTCCGTCCATCCTGTCACGTCCCGGGCCCCGCTGACTGTCGAACGCTGCCGCAGGCCGCTCGTCGCCCTGCGGCTCGGGCGATGCCTCCGCGTCCCTGGCGCCCTGGCGGGAGCTGGTCTCCGTGCTGTCGGCGCACCTGGGCATGCTGCGGGAGGCGCACGTGCCCCGCATCATCATCCGCTGCCTCTTCAAGCAGGTGCGCCTGCTGCGGCGTGCGGTCGTGCGGCGCAGGGGGCCGTGGGCCATCCCCGTAACTAGCAACCAGCATTACTGCGTCAGTGCACGCACCGGACTGAGCGGTGCACCTGGGGAGGCATTGCTCACATTGGCCACCTGCCTCCACCTCACAAACATGCAAGCACTCACTGACAATAAGGACACCGTAACGTTGATAAACGTCCGCACCCTGGCTGCTCCTCACTGCCCTTTCCCGGCCCCTGTCTCCAGACCATGGCGTTCATCAATGTGCAGCTCTTTAACCAGCTACTGTTGCGCCCCGACTGCTGCTGTACCTCCAACGCGGGCCACCTGGTGGCGGGGCTGCAGCTATTGGACGAGTGGCTGGCGGCGCCCACCGGGCCCGGGGGCAGCGGCGGGGGCGGAGGCTGGGGAGGTGAGGGCCTCGGGCTGCTGGCGGAGGACCTGCAGCACGTACGACAGGTACGGCAAGAGGCCCACACGGGGACGTCTTGGGTCCCTTTGCGGGGGTCTGAGTTGCGAGTCCTTTGGATGCGCTCTATCGTGCCGAAAGGGCTCACTCCTGGGTGCAGACCGTGCCGGCGACGCTCCGTCGGGCTGTGCTCAGACAGGTTGAGAACCGGAAATCCTCTGCCGCCCACCGCCCTTCTCCGCACCCCTGAATCCATGCCTCCCCTTCAGGCCTCCCACTTCCTGCTGCTGGCCAACAAGGGCGCCCTGCGGCTGGACGACTTCATCGCCATGAACCCCGCGCTCAACGTGCAGCAGCTCTACCGGCTGGCAACGACATTCTGGGACGACACGCCGCCGCCGCCACCGCCGCCCGCTGCGCAGCCCCAGCCGCAGCCGCAGGCCGACGTGCGCGACCCGAGCGAGGCCGCGACAGCTGAGCAGGGTCCCGAGCCGGGCGCGGCCGCCACGGACGAGGTCAGCGGTGTGCAGGCGGAGGCAGCTGCTGCGTGCGCCGCGGCGGACGTGCAGGCCGACCAGGCGGACGCGGATGCTCCCGAGACACCACTCCAGGAGGGCGCAGTGACGCCGGACGCTGATGGTGATGACGATACAGACGCCATGGCGGCTGCAGCAGCTGCAGCGGTTGCCGCGGCTGAGGCAGCAGCCGCGGCGGACGAGGCCGCTGATGCAGTCGCCGCCACGGGTGAGTCCAGCAGCCCGCAGCACTCCTCTACCCTCCAAACCTCCCAGCCGCTGCTGCCCGCTTCTGCTCCCGCGCCGCCGCCTCCCCCGCCGCCGGCGGCATTAGCGTCGCGCCACGTGTCCGGGGAGGTTCTGGAGGAGATGAAGCGGCGTCATGCGGTCGCCAACAACGGCGGCCTCATCGTGACCTTCCTGTTGGACGAGGACAGCACACCGCTCATCGCGCCCGGCGGGGTGGTGGCCAAGCAGCTGCTGCAGCTGCTCAACGAGCCGCGCCTGCGGGAGCCGCTGACGGAGGGCCTCCCGGCCGCGCTGCGGAGCGAGGACTGCCCCGAGCAGGTGTTCGCCTTTCTGGCGGCGCCCCTGGAGGCGGAGCAGGGGGGCGTTCAGGAGTCGGCGCACGCAGCTGCGCAGCCGCAGCCGCGGGGAGGTGGAGGCGGCAGCCTCGGCTGGATTGGGCGGCTCAGCGGTCAAGGGCGGCACCACGAATGAAGGCCTGGGCTACAGAGCAACCGGCTGCGCTGCATTCATATCAGGATGCCCCGGCTTTGCAGTCAGCAGACCGAGGGTCGCTTCAACATGTACACATGGAGAGAGTAAATGGGAAATCTCAGGTAGCAGTTTCAGCGGCATTGGTCCTTCGTAACTGTGTGTTGTGTAGTGTGATACGTTGATGGTGTCTGTCTGAACGCTGTAGCCCTGGTGTTCGCATAGTTGCTCGTGTAAGCGAAGCCGCCGTGCAACGCTTGTCGGGCGGCAGGGGATTGAGAGTGATCATGATTGCGCCCCTCCGGGGGCCATGCAGCAACATGATACTTGCAGGTCCACAGACTGCCATGGATATGAAGCTGGCAAAAGACTGGCATATCCTCCAAACTTTGCGGCATGCATAAGCAAAGTCAAGAGACCGCATTCGACTTTACAGTGTTTCCCGTTCTTTGAGAGACATGGAGAATGGGGAAATTAAACCCATCATGTAACTGTAGTTAGATGCAAGCGGTCCGTGAATCCGGCTAGCACGCTCACATCTTCACTCGTATGCGCTGAGTCTTTCCTTATCTCTCCGCTCGCTCTCGTGCATTCTCGACCAATCCGATCCTCTCCCTCTAAAAGCGTGAACATCTCGCTCCCAAAACACGATACGGCCATAACCCGCGTCCAACTCCACACACAACAGTACTGTCGCAACTGTCCTCTCGGTAAAGTACCTCTTGCTCGAGCCCTACGTCACACCAATAGTCAAATGTACAGCTACGCTAGGCCGAGCACCCAGCCTTATGCCATGGCCTTCTTGATATCGGCCTCCAGCGAGGCAGGGCTGGAGGTGGAGCCGTACCGGCCCACAACGTTGCCGTCCTGGTCGACCAGGAACTTGGAGAAGTTCCACTTGATATCGGAGTTCATGAGGCCGCCCTTCTGCTCCTTGAGCCACTGAAACAGCGGCTCAGCTGCAAGTGGACAGGGACACACGGAGTGACTCAGCGTTGTTTCAACACGAAGTAACACGCCCCCCATCTCCGCCATCAACGTGGACAGCCCTCCATCGACTGTCATGACGTCCCAAGCTGGATCAATGGGTGGACGGCAACATATGCCGTGTGCGACTTGGGATGGGCCACACCCTTCCCAACAAGTCCTAGCACCTTGATACCCGAACCCCACGACCACACAATGTCTCGTGGGCCATAGCCGTCAGCGCCTTTCCTGCAACGGTTAGCCCCCCCCTGGACGCCAAGTCCAGGGCTCAGTCCTAACAAAGCGGTCCACGGCTGAAGACCAGGTGTCGAAAGGACTTACCACCTGGCCCGTTGACATCCACCTTGGACATGAGGGGGAAGGTCACGCCATACGTGCTCTTGGCGAACTCCTTGATGGACCGGTTGCTGCCAGGCTCCTGGGCTCCGAACTGGTTGCAGGGAAAGCCTAGCACGGTGAAGCTCTGCGTTACACACGGAGAGAAGAGTGTCAATTGAGGTGGTAAGTCACGTCGCCGGCAGGGCCACGCCAATGCAGGGGATATCGGCAGGGGCAACCCTCTGGTCAAACATCCTGCGCTGGGCCGTCATACGACAATAGATGTTATCATACACGCGCCACCCTGCCTTCATTTTACCTTGCCGCCGAACTTGTCCTGCAAGGCCTGCAGCTCGTTGTACTGCGGGGTAAAGCCACATTGTGACGCCAGGTTGACGATCAGCACAGCCTTGCCCTGCAGGCTGGAAAGCTTGAAGTCCTTGCCGTCGATATCCTGTAGACGGGGGCATCAGGGTATCGGTATACGCGCATAAGCCCTGTTTGCCTTGTCTCACCAACCGGCGACCGCCGCGTAGTTTAAACTAAGAGCCCACCAGCAATCAAGGGCGCACTGTCAAGGGGGGCTTCATACAACAGCATGCCAGCCACATGTGATCGTGCCGTGTCGGGCCAACACCTTCACTTTGAAGTTGTAGAATTCGCTGGTTGAGGGCTCCGCCGTCTTGGCAGCGCCACCGAAATTGAACAGAGCCTGCGGCTTGACCGTGCTGAGGCGCGCAGGGCGCGCGCTCGAGCGAGGGGCCACAGCGCGGGCAGAAACACGGCTGTGAGCGATCATTTCGTGCGTTAAGCGTAGATGGTGTAACGTCAAAGTCGGAACTGGACTCGGAGGGGAACTGCGAGTGCAAAGTGCGGAGCTGCAGAATTCTGAGTGCAGAGCTGCGGAGCTTTGTTTCTCTGATGGGTCCAGTCTTGGCCTCACAAGCTTGGATTCAACCGTTGTACGTTGGTGCGACCTGCGACATGACGGGTCACGGGTGAGGTTGAGCCCTGGAGTTACTGCTGGCAAGCAATAATCTTACAGTTCACTGTCACAAATCGTTGGTGCTGATGCGGAACCTGCTGCAACTGCAAGTGAGAGATGCCATGTTGGACAAGGGTACGTGGAACGACGGTGTCGTGAAGCAGTCTTTGAGGCCATACAAGTACACAAATCCAACATAGCTGGACTCGTAGGCTATGGAGTTGGCAGTGGGGAAGGTGGGGAAAGAGTGGGCCACCAGGGCTGCGCGCTGTGCCTGTGGTGGGGATATGGCTGGGGCGGCTGGTATGGCGGGTGCCGGGGTGGAAAAGGTTCCCGGATGCCAGACTCCCCCATGACCCGTGACACCGGTTGACACCCTCCCGCGGGGACACGGCATGGATGCCCTGGTGTGACCAAATGTTAGCTGGACGGGCGTTTAGAAGCCCTATCGATAGCATCTGTTTAGTGGGTGCGGCAGGCCCCTGCGACCTGGGGAGTTCTGCGCGTGTCCTGTGCGTGCTGGCGGGCGCAGGATGTAAAGCCAGGGGTGAGGTTGCGGGCTGCGGAAGGTGTATGCGCAAAGGACAAGGAGAGAGTGGGGACTCGCACGGTATGGGCGGCGTGGGAAGAAAGGAAAAGGAAGCATGCGAGCGGGCCGTCCGTAGCTGCAGCGTGAGTAGCTTTGCCTGTGAAATCGCCGCGGAAATGTCATATTGCGTGATAGACTGCAAAACCCCATACTGCTGCATGCACAACGCAAAGTAGAAGAGCACAGGGAGCCAAGATTGTCACTGCTGTGCTTCGTTGGTTTTGGAGGCCATGGTGGGGGGCGGAGGCGGGAGCGGGCGGGGGGAAGCCATGAAGCTGGCCTGCCATGCGCCCGTCCACCGCCCGCGCTCGGCTGCCTGGCGAAATTTGCTGAACCCCGTTTACTTGTTAGAGCACCTTGGTCCCTGCAGCATTGGAGCGCGCGTGCAACTGAACTGCTCTGCGCACCACAGTTTGGGCGCGACCACTCATGCCCACTCGCTCCTTCACGAGCGGCGGCCACCATGGCATAACGCTCCGCGGTAACAGCATGGTCGTCAATTGTTGCCACGACAGTGCTGCTTCAGTCCTTCAGTGATGGGCGGGCCCACAGCTTTCCATTGGCAGTTCGCCTTCGACCATTTTCCCCGTTTCCACTTGTCCGGCAGGGAAGCTGCCGGGAACCTCCAGACTTGGCGTAGCGATGGGCTGCTTGACATCGTCATGTAGCTCAAGCGCAGCTCCCCCCAAGAGTTCTCTGTAAGGATGGGGTAAAGCCATGAAGTCCCACACGACATATAGGCGTAGGAAGAAAGTATGGGAGGCTGGGGCATCGGGGACAGGTTTGCAGGTAGACGGGGCGCCAGGACTTGCGTATCAGTACACCCGGCTTCTCGTAACCGTCCCTGACAAACGACTGCACGAGCTCCCCACATTAGCTGCTTACCAATGACGTTGCCTGCAAGTCCAGGGCACACCCAACAGCAATGCCCACCAGCAAGCACCCCTAGCACCCTCACCAGGCGTCGCTCGAGCGTAAAACAGTGAATGGAAGGTTATCTCACCTGTAACGTGTCATTTAATAATACACACCCGAAGGTGCGGCGTTTCCAGTAGGGCACCGAAGGCAGGGCATGGCAGGCGACGGACGGAGCCACCGGTGTGGGCAGCGGCGAGGTTACCTGGTGAGCGAGATGGGGAGATGGCAGACCCGTTGGGCGCGGCGTTGCGATCAAGAAAGATGGGCGTCCTCCAGTGATGGATCGCATGGTTTTGTCCTCATGGCAAGAGGGGCTATCGCGCGGCCTCGGTTTGGGCGCCATCCGTGGTATTCAGTTGCCCGCCGAAAAGGGGGGCGTGCCCTTTCACGACCATACTGTTACAGAACTCGGCCAGTCGTTTTGGGATGGATTGGCGGGATGTCGCCTCATTAGCTGATCTTGCTCGCCCTGCCTTGTACCAACCCGCCCGCCCTACTGGAAACATCGCGCATTCCGGCGTGCGTTACCGTCGAGGGGGGTTCCCTCTTTCTCTGCAGCTTTCATTAGTTCATACTCGCGTCCATGGTACGGTCTCCCGCGGCAAACCCTTATACATATTCGTCGTGCCTAGAAAGCGCACACAGTTTACGTTTGCCGTCAACCACGGCGCAGGATTGCGCCACCATGGCTTATGCCATCCTTTGGTCCATCAAATCCGCATATTCAGCGAACACTTTGGGGCTAAGCGGGCACCCTTGCTTGGCACCTAGCACCGACTGAAAGGAATCCTCTGCAACGCCATTCACGCGTACATGCATCAACGCCTTGCCGTTGCAGCTTGAAGGGTACCTGTAACATCTGCAACTTTAAGGGGCCTCTAAGCGGGGACCATACCTTGGCCTACGCAGTAGCCCGGCCCATCTCAGCCCCCTCCCCCAGTCACTCCCGCCTCTCTCTCGCATCTCAGCGTCTCAGGTCAGTGCACTTGGTGAATGTTTTCAGCGTCCTCCTCCTCGTTCCATCCTCGGCTCATTCGGCACGCTCGGCCTGCTCGGTTCGACCAGATTCTTCCGTGCTTGCTGTCGCACGCATTGCACTGTGGGGCAAGAGGCGAGCAGGGCATACAGGTATACACACTGCATGGCGTTGCGCCCGTCTGCGCGCGGCCGCGAATCCCGCACTACCGGTCCCGCTGTCTGGAGGTCAGCCCAGCTCAGCCCAGTTTATCAGCCCAGCCCAGCGCCCAGCGTTTTTTTGCTACGGGCTACTTTGTCAGGTCGGGCGTGATAGGGGGTTCACGTGCTGCCGGCTAGAATGCCTCTGGTAGCTACCTCTTAGGCCTGTTTCCTTGACTCAATCACACATATGTAACACACTGCGGGGAAGGCGTTGGCCAGAGCCACTTTGGGCGCAGCAAGTTCATTCACTGGCCTGCTTACCACGACGGCGCCGGTCGTGGGGTGAATGCGCCACCAATGCGCGCTTGAGCTCCATCTTGCGGCACGCGGTGCAGGCCGAGCGACGACTCTTCCGGGTCTTGACCTCACAAGTTTGAATTGAACAGGCGGCAGAGTGTGCGGCGGCGGAGGAGGCGGCTGCAGCGACTGCCGGTTAGGTGGTCCGCTGCAAACATGACTTGTTGGAATGGGATGCGCTGTGTGTTGTCCGCGTCAATCCTTCCCGGGCCAAACAGGACATTTGCCCAGCGCACTACCCGCCAGGCATCACCACTTATTGTGTGGGTGGGTATCTGGGTAAGCGTGCGGGCGGACAGAGGGAGGAGGTTATCAAGGACCAGGAGGCCCCATAGTACGATGGCCGAAGGCCGATTGCAGGGGACGGCGGGAATAGCATTTCAGGCAGAGAACCGCACCCGACATGTGATGTTGTCATGTGCTGAAACTCCTGAGCTCAAGGCCTCAGCGGTACCTTGCTTGTGCACTCTTGCTGGCAACCCGTCTCACAGTTTCTATGGCAGCGCATATGCGCATTTGCACTCAAGCTGGTAGCAAATGTGGCACTCACTCAGTGCCGACGGAGTTGGTTGGCTGCCCCTGCAGTTGCCCCAAGCACAGTCAGCGACCAAAAAGTGTCGTTTGCATAATCAGAGTCCAACGGCATTGCCCAAGGTGCCTGATCTGGCCGTAATTGTATTGAGTCAGCGGCACCAGCGTCATGGCCTTGCTCAGGCCACTCGCTGCTGCAGGGCCATGGCCTGGACGACGGTCATGTTGGGTTTCCTGCCGCACAATTTTTACTAAGTCGGGTTCCCTGCCGTACATCCCATCCACTTCAGAAACGGGCGCAAAGCCTGCCCGCGCCAGGAATAAAGGAATTCCGCCAGGCACTGGTGCACGTCGTTTGCACGTAGCTCAACAGCAGCGGCAACACAGCGCAGAGGGTCACCGGGTTCACCAATGGGACTTGACCCTTGGCACTCGGGTCTCGCCGGGTGTACTGCTCCCGTGCACTATTCTGCGCCGCCCTGTTCCACCTCAACACCACCTCCACCACCGCCAGCAGCTCCCTTTACCTGCAATTCGTGTAGTAGTGCAGTACAACGGTGCAGGTGGTCACGAAATCCGTGCAGTCGTGCTGGTGAGCACGAGTGAGCAAGGCGTCAGCGTATATATGGTAAGCCGATGTTGTGAAGCCTTGAAAGCCTCTCCGTGTCCTCGACACTGGCTGTCTGGGGAGGTAGCCGATGTCTAAGCGTGTGAGGGTCTCAGGGCCCTGTACTGTGGCACGCCAGACGCTCGTACAAGGTATCCCTGTCTGTAAATGGGATCCCAATCCGGATTCGAGTACGGCGAATGGTCAGGCTGCACTGACGCATAGAAATAAACCAAAGAAAACACGTTTGCGGTCTGAATCTGACAAATGGCGCTGCACACCTTCCACACGTCGTTGAAGGGCTTGCGGCCTTGTGCGAAGCAACGGCATGTGGGTATCTGAAGCAATATCTAACATCAATACCTTCTTATCAAAACTGTACGGGAAGCATGGTGCAACGAGCGAACGCGATGCACGTCGTGACCCCCGCAGACGCCTCTTCTCCAGCGCGGAGCGACTCCGCGGGCCCCGGTCATGGACGCTGGACGGGGAGTCATGGCGCATGCAGCGGCGGTTGAGGCAAGTATTGCCGATGAGCTGGCGCCCACGAAGCTGGAGTTGCTAAAAAAGGTGGCGTGCCTCAACCGCGGGGCGATTGCATCAAGCAACGACAAATACGAGGTGAAGGGCGGGTGCCGCTGGCCCGGGGCATCATAAAATTGGCTAGCCCGGTAGCCTGAGACATCCACTTGTAGCCCATGAGGCACATATACCGGCTAATAAAGCTCCAGCGTCATGCTATCGTCGAACGCGATCGCTTGCAGGCTGTCTGTGTTTTGCCAACTTAGTGCACCTCTGGTTCCGAGCATGCTCGCTGGGGATATTGGTTTGCAATGGCGAGGTTTCAGATGACAGTCTGGAAGGAAAGCGTCTTGCCCGTAGATACCCAACATGCACTGACAATCAGACCCGGACCCCTACTTGCTCGCAGGTCTCCAGCTTCGTTGAGGTGCTCGAGGATGCCATGAGCTCCGCCGGTGTGCCGGTGGACATGGAGGCGGTGCAGGGCAAATGGGAGCTGCTGTACAGCTCCGTGGAGCAGTTCCGCTCCTCGCCCTTCTTCTGGGCCTTCCAGGAGGGCTTGGTGCAAAGCCGCGAGGTCGCGGCGCAGATCTTCGCCTTCACGGACGCAATCCCGGGCGCCCGGATCGGTGCTGCCTACCAGACCATCAGCTTCGACACAGGCAAGCTGATCAGCGAGGTGGACCTCGAGGTGTTTCCCGCCATACGCGGCACGGTGGTCACCACCAGTGGCGTAGAGCAGGAGCCGCCGCGGAGCCTGATCGTGACGGTGCAGAGTACCCGCGTCACCAACTCCAACGTAGTGCCCTTCATAGACACCGTGACAGTACCGGTGCAGGAGGTTGTGGAGGCCATCCGGGGACCCGGCGCAACGCGCGTCACGGTGGACATAACCTACCTGGACGGCGACCTGCGCATTGCGCGCACGCGGCCCGACAACGAAATCTTTGTCTACCGCCGGGTGTAAGGGACGGCCGGAACGTTGTTGGCCGTAGAGGCGGGCATCCTCTTTCTTCGCAGAGTTCTCTTTTTGGCGACAGGAGATGCGCGGGCTATATGCACGCGGGTTGGCGTCAGCGCATTATGTGCGTTCTTTAACCTTGAGTAGGAATGTGGTTCCTCGTAAGGCGTGTCCTGAGAGAGGTGTGTACTGGAGTGGACTTACAAGAGAGAGGGAAGTTGCAGTAAGCTTCGCCGAGGGGAGTTAGAGCGAGGTTGAGCTGTAGAGAGCGGTGGCTGCGAGGCGTTAGGCAAGAGGCGTGGTCAGGTTGTTTTCCTCATCGTTTCCATAGTATAGCTTAGTCCGCATGCTGAATGAGCCAGGGCCAAGCTGCTGTCAATTTTTTTCAAGATTTGGGGATCCTCCCATCCATTACATATTGTGTTACCTTGTGTCAAGTTGTCGGTTACCCGTGTACCCGGTTACCCGTGTAACTATTGTAACAGGGTGCACGTTCCTGGCATGAAGTGGCGCTTGACTGAAATGCTTGCAAGGTAACTACCGGACACCAACACCATCGCGCTCGGTAGTAGGCGAGAAGAGTGAACTGGCTGGGCTTGCGTTCTGAGGTATAGTTGGATCGTGACATGGCCTCTTGGTGTCTTTCCTACGATCCTACTAAGAATCGCCCCAGCTACAAGCCAGGCGTATGAGGGTGGGCACAGGGGCTGAAGTCCATTTTGGTCGTATCCCGCAATGACTACAAGACCAGACGTTTGGATTGCTTCCTAAATGCGCTTCCAAAGCATGACAGACTCATGCCAGGAAACTGACGGGTTAGAGTTGTTGAGGGTTACTGGAATGCACTCTTGAGCTGCAGTGGGATGCTGGGAGCAACGGGTTTGGGGTTTCACACGGCGCATGGGGTCGCCTAATATTCAGCGCATGCAAAAATGCATCAAAACGGGCAATCAAACCGTCGGATCCTGTCGTATGGAGTCGCGCATTCAAAATCACGCGCGCTCGGAAGTGTCTTTGTCCCGCCACCCCATCTTCCTGAATACTTGTGTACTCGCCCACATCCCTCACTATCATCTCTCCTGGGTGCATTATCCACGGTGGAAATGTCAGACCTCTGCATTCCGGCGGACAAGCGCGGTGCCTGCTGGAACGCTGACGATCACTTAGGCCTGTGTCGCGTTAGTAAACGGAGTTACGGAGACAAGCGCGCGAGGCAAGCGCGCGCGAATGACAGCCAAAGCATAGTAGGTTACACATGAGCCGCTCTTTCTTGCGCACCATCTTGGCCCCGACATTTCTGAGGAAACTTAGGAATCCTACGAACCGGAACTCGGGCCGAGTCCTGCAGACTCAATGGGCACGGTCCACCGTGGGGCTCTTTCGGACACGTCGGTCCGGCTCAATACCGTACGCCGCACCCACAGCCGTTCATGCAAGTGGCGATCTGCAGGCGACATCCTGTAGGCGACCCGCGGGTCAGACAGGGTCGGAAACGTCATGGTCGAGACTCATGAAGTGTATGAAAAAGGAGAAATCTGCAGAGAAAGAGTATGCCGTGTAAAAACACACAAAAAGGGGAACATCGCCATTCTGGTGAGAAAGCACTCATGTAGCATGTAGCATCTATCCAAGCTGAAGACGCACTCCGACGCAACCTGCGTATGCAATGCTGACACGGGCATCTACCTAAGCTGGGGACGGCAACGGCGCTGGTGGTCCCCAACCCCAGCCCGACCGACGCTGGCGTGTCACAAAGCACTCCCGCCACTCTCTAATGGGTGAAAACAAGCCTTCCGGCCAGGACTTTGCAGGACCGAGCCATTGGTGCCCCACAAGAGACGCGTAGGGTTCTGTAAGTGATTTACACTCATCATGGCTGTCTACGGCATCTGTCTACCACGGACTATCAGCCACGCCGAACCCTGATGCGGTGCACACATCGTGGCAACTCTACCATGGACGACCCATCCTGAGCTCCCTCATCTTCTTGCTCGGCTGCCTGACGTCTGCAGGCCATCCTACGCCAGAGTTGCGGTTGCCACACAATCGCTTCCGGGGCTTCGCCATGACCTACTGTTGGCACATTTAGTTGGCCCATTCCAGTTGAACCGTATACTGCCATTCCACATTGACCCCTCGAATACGAATATCGCACATGGTAACCTTGCACCGCCCTTGTAAGGTGTCCGTCAGAGGCGCAGGCCTCCGCGTTGGCGGAACCAGGTTACAGCAGTCCAAGGCATTGCCATACCAAGCACAGTTTAGTCAGCGTCGCACATCAAGTAGTTGAACCCTAGGTAGGTAAGCACCGTCGCGGTTGCGCAATTGTACGGTGAGTAGAGGACGCTCGCCGCGCACGCATGGACACATAACGCATGAAGCGGCGTCCTCCCTGGGAACGCCTCGCAGTGCAATAGTCGCAGACCACAGAATCAAGCCAAGCGGCCCTGCACGTGGAATTCCTGTACATTGTGACTTGACGTTGACAAGAACCGGTTTGCCCGCACCACGCATCCTACAGGCCGCCGGTAACCCGCGATGAACCAGTTCAGCACAGCTGCAGTACATGCTTGCGCACCACCCGTCAACATGCGACCGAAGAAGCCCGGAGTGTGCTTGTAACATTGCAATATGGTGCCCTGACGGGAGTCGGCCCCACGGCGGCAGTGCCACTGCAGCCCACGTCACCCACGGAGATAAAGCCTGCGCCCACTGCACGTTACGCTCTTGAGCGGCCGCCCACCCGGCAGGGCTACGGGCTGCTGCCACGCCGTGAGCTCCTCCAGAGACAACGCGCCGCCCTGAGCGACAAGCGTTTGCCACTGGCGGGCTGCGCCGCCGGCGCCCGAGCCGTCGTCGGCCTCGGCCCGCTGCTCAACCACGCGGCTGTTGAGCGGAACAGTGCACGGCTCGGTCTCCATAACGGCGCTGAAGCCTGCGGCCTGATCGGACGCGAGGGCCGCCAGCATGCGTCGTACTGTCCAGGCTGGCAGCGGCCCGGATACCTGAAGCACGTGGGTGCCGGCCTCAGCGTCTGCGTCTGGCATGGCGGCTGCGCCCTTGGCGGCTGCCGGCCCTGTATCGCGATCGGCCATCGTCATCGCCTGCAAGCGGAGGCTCAGGGTTACAGTCGGTAGAGTACCGTGGCCGGACGCCTTAGCATGAAGAGATTATGCTATCACCGCTTCTCAGTCGTGCCCAAGTAGTGTTTAGCCCTCCTGAGCGCTTACCTTGATTGTGGGCCTCCAGACTGCGCCCCCTTCAAAGGGCGTCGGCGCCAGCAGCAGCGGCAGGTCGCACAGCTCTTCGCCCGCGCCTGGTCCGCCGCCTGAGCCGCCCATGCGTAACCCGGCATACGATGTATCATTCATGAGGAAGTCGTACAGCCCGTGGACAGCTCGCGGCCCGCGCAACAAGAGCAGCGACTGCCGGCTGTTGTCCGGTACTGCAAAGCCGGGCACTTGGTGGGCTGCGGCAGCAGCGTGACCAGCCTACGAGAGGGCAAAACAGGACAAGAAGGCGCAAGTGCTTCAAGCTGTGCGCTGCATAAGCGCGCAATCTGTGAAGCTGGGGGTCGCACTTTAAGATCATATGCGCGCAAAAATGGACACCATACAGTTCTGGTTCCTGAGGCCGAACAGTAAATCAGCTCTGGCAAGGTGCAGGCAGGTCGGTGCACCAGCCCCAACATCCAATTGCATCCTCAGCCGGGCTCCAGCCCAAGCACCGCCACTCTGCCCCACCTTCGCTGCTTCGTCACAAAGCTCGGCATCCATCATGTCTGACGGCGCCTCGGATGGCGCGGCCGCTTTGGCGGCCCCTGCCGCCGCCCCTGATGCACCAGGCCCGGCCTCTGCCTCCAGCGGCATGGTGAAGGGCACGCCCGCCGCCAGCATCCTCCCCCGCACCGCGCGCGTGGACTGCGACACGACGGCGCACAGCTCGCTGGAGCCACGGATGCCCTTGTCCGCAAAGAGCACGGCGAACGGGCAGTGGGCCGCCTGCACGGGTGCTGGAGAGGTTGGCTCACGCCGGCACGCCGGGGTACTCTCGCATACCAACTGTGGCATGCCCACGCAGTTCGCACAGTTCGCAGATGCAGATCTCGTTAACGGCGATCACATGCTGCTCTACGGCCGCCCTTGCCAAATGCACGGCGCTGGACTGATGCATGTTTGCCAAAGCACGGGCATGTGACGTACCGAGCTGAGGACATAGAAGACGCTGCAGTTGCCCGTCCGGTACATTCCGTATAGGCTGTGCAGCGCATCGCGCCATGCCGCAAGGCGTTGCCCCAACAACCCGCTGCCGGAGCTGCCAGGGACGCTCGCACCAGGCCCGTCAGCGGGCGATGGCACTGCAGCGCGCGATGCCGCTGTTAGCGAAGCCGTGTCCAGCGGCATTTCCGGGTGCCGCCAGCTGATCTGGCTTGCCAGGTACTGCGCCGCCTGCAAGATGGGAAATGGGTCCGTCTGACATCTGGGGCTTCCAACATGTGCGGACTCCGCATGGGACCTCCCTACGCTCGCGGGTGCGACGCAGCCGCAGAAGCGCGTTGTATGGCCATCCCAACGCGCCAACTTACATCTTCGCCCGACCCGTCGACTTGGCCGTTGATAACGCCCTGCAGAGCGCGCCAGCCTGTAAGTAGAGAGCAGGGAGCCGTGCAGGTGAAGCGCCAAGTACTGTGAGAAGACGCCAGTTCACAGTACCCTGGAAACCCTTGCCGACGCCATGCCCCGAAAGTCCGTTTGCTAGCTCACAAGTAACCCCAACTTGCATCGGACACATGCCCAACTGAGCACATACACTTAGGTATGTAGAGGCAAGGCTTAGCCCCGCCACTCGTGCTTTGGATATTGCAACGCAACTGCCTTTCAACTCACGTGCGCCAGGCTGCGTCTTTTGTGCGCGGTCGTGAATGGCGAACCGGCTGGTGCTGCGGAACGTGATGGTGCGCTTGATGCCCCAGTCCACTGGCAGCTGCTCAGGGGCCAGGTCCTCCAGCGTCCCGGCTGCAGCTTGGGCGCCGGCGGCGTGTCTGGTGCCCATGCCAAAGCCGTCAAGGCTGCTGGCCACCGCAGGCCCGCCAGCTGCTACGTCGGGCCCATCCAGCGAGGTCCAGGGCTTTTGCGATCCCAGCCCGAATGCATGGTTGCTGGTAGTGTTGTAGGCAGCCCGCATGGCGCCAAGCTGCGAGAAGGGGTTTTACAGGGCGGCAGAGGTAACTCCTTCGCTAACCACACATTTGGTATCAGCAATGTAAAACCTTGTGAGGACACGCTGTGAGCAGACATGTACTTGTAAGTGCAGCGGGATTACTGCAACGCCATGTCAGAGAAGTTCCTGATGTCCTGGTTAGCGACCTCAAGAACGCAACCGCTGAGCGACATTGGCGCCAATCGTAGGACATATGTGCCTGCAATCTCACCACGTCCCTCCGCCCGACGTCCTCGGGCCCTGTTGCCGGCCGCGTGGCCACATCCGCAAATGTACGGAGCCCGGTAGTGGCCGTGCATGGAGCCCTGCCGACAGGATTAGGGTACCGAGGTCCTGAATCATGTGTAGGCTTCACCAATCTTCAGTAAGACGTGTGGCGGTGATGCACCAGAAGAATGGGACCCAGGAATGCAAAACCCTGATCGCTCCACCGGTCCCCGAGGCTGTACGGTAATGCAGCTTGCTGACTCACTGCGGTTGCCCAGCAGCTTGCTGTGACGCCGGTCGTGCAAAGAATGCACGGAAGTCCGTTGACCTGCCATACCCAGCAGGAAAGCAGGCGCGTTACTGCGAAAGCGAGCGCTACATGGACACAAACGTGTGATCTACAGACTGTCCATGTACCAAAAAGAATTTTGTCTTCTGCTATCCAGCATGGAGCCCGCAACCTCGCTGCGGACTTACAAGCCTGCGCGGCACCCACTCGAGAGGCAGCCCGCAGAGCAAACCCACCCTTTTGGCACCACAATGCCTCCGGCACCGCCTGTCGGGCCCCCGAGCCCCGCCGGAGGTTCCTGGCTGCTGCGCCACCCCATGAGTTCTGACACCAGGAGCTGCTCGCGTGGGGCGGGCTGCAGCGCGTCGTCGACACGTGTGCGCTTCGCGGGTTCAGTCATGTTCACCGCCGCCGGCAGAACGTGATGCGCCACGACAGCTGAAGCCTGCGGCACGCGTCGCAGTGCAGAGCTGAAATGGGGCTCCGAAGGGGTAGCAGGGCTCTAACGCCCCCCCCCACCTTGTTGTCCGGGTAGTGTGTGAGCTGCACGTTGCCCTGCTGCAACGTCTTGTCCTGTAGAGCCACTCTGCTGTGCTCTAGCTGCATTCCTCTCTTCCCCTGCCACAGCGTCGGCAGGACGCTAGTATTCAAGAAATCTGGTGCACGTGTTTCGCTGAGCGCTAGATAAACTAATCTACGTTTGAGTTCCACAGTATTGATATCGCATAGCGCTAAACAGTCAGAGCCAGACGCGTCATGTTTCTTGCTTTGGCGACAGCTCGAGCGTGAGACCTGATTGTTGGGATTGAAGATACGCAATCATAAAACAGTACAAAAGCTGGCTGTCGAGAAAGCGACGGAAGGGCCACGACTTTCCCGCTAAAAACACGACGTACAGGGACTCAGGAACATTAGGAGCAACCAGCCAAAAGCTGGCTGATCTGTTCAAGACTGCATAAGTGCCTGGTCGCCACAGTTGAGATCATGCCCTAGTAGCCGAAACCAATATGACCCGGCCCGGTCCTGGAACACCGCCGGTTCCGCGCCCGACACCCGAGGCGCTCCAATGGAAACTAGCCGGCGCTATAGCGTGGCACTGCGTAACGATCGCCGTCACGAATGTCTGTTTCGCCGTCGTCCTGCCGACGAGCGTGTGCACTCTCTACAGACCCGCTGGACTGATGGTCCACCTCCTGCTGTATGGTTTGCAAGTTGCGGCACTACTCGGCCACAGGGCCGTGCTCGCCAGCAACGAGTTTGAGCCCGTGACCTTTACCAAGCTGGGCATACACGGGCGTACCTGGATATCGCTCTTCCTTACCCGCGTGCTGGCGCGGGGGCGCACTTGGCACCACATCACGGAAGTTGCTGCCTTCCTGGGAGCCAACATCGTGTCGGCCGTGGCGTACACGGTGCTGTATGCGCGGCTGAAGCTTGGTGCCTCTGCAAGCAGTGCTTGGAGCCTCTGGTTCGGCATCCTGCTCGGAGTGTGGTACTCATGTAGCTACTTGATCAGGTAGGTGCCATCAGGACGTACATGTTTCAATGAGGCGACGCAGAACCCTTGCATTGGACAGGGCTTCTTGCCTGAGGGCATTGCACGTAACTCAGTCAACATGACCTGCCCTGCCGTGCAGGGGATGCGACGTCCTGGCCTACCCCGCCCTGCAGCGGCACCGTTGGTTCCGGCTGAAGGAGCGGATACATGCAGGTCGGTCCTCCAGCCTCCTGCGACCAATGAGCTTTGGCACCTGGTGCTTGTGCCGCATCCCTGCTTACAGCAGCAGTAGTGCGAGCACGCTGCACCTGGCGGACAGCGCCAGGGTGCATGGACCGGGTCTGCATTTGTCTAACTTGGCTGCTCGCCAGCCTTGAACCTGCATCCGTACAAAGCGCGCGTAAAAGGGCTCCATGGGATCCTCATGCCACGTTGTCTCTTGTTCGGGTGTGCTTGTGGTGATGCCCGGTGCTCCGTGGAACCTGCTACCCCACAGTGTTGTGGTCTGCGGTGGGGACAACGACAGCAGCGGTAGCATTGGCCGTGCTGCTGAACCAGCAGTTGCTGCTACAGCCGCGGCTTGTATACGGATGGATGCTGGCGGGGACGCTTTGCTCGCTGGGCTGGTCGCTCAGCGGTGTGCTGCTGCAGCTCATCTTCACGGAGCGACTGCACCTGGCACGATACGGCGAGCCTGACCCGAACGCACAGATGCTGACGGAGTTGGGCAGCAGCAACACAATCATGCAGGTGAGAGGGGTTCGCGAACGGGGAGGGCTTACAACGGGGGGAGGACAGGGAAACATGGAGGTGCCAGGCGCACCAAGACGCAACTCACCTCGAAGGGGGGGAGTTGCTGTTCGTTCGCCGAACTACAAACCCAGACCTGGAAGAGAGGGGCGACGCGTACGGCCCGCGTGGGGGACTGTGCCAGACACCTGCAATTCTTGCGGCCGCCACGCGTTTACGCATCACCGTTGCATTCCATAGGGTAGGGCTCATTGCATCTGGGGCAGTTATCATAACAATCCCTTTGCCGACGTGGGCGGCAGGATCTCGCCCTGCTGGATCTTGCCTTGACGGCAGAGGGCCAAGGCGGAGAGGCTGCCTGGCGCAGGGCGGCAATTTTCGCCGACGATAGCGGTCGCGCTGCCTGGGGCCCTCTGACGGCCTACATGCTCGGCGAGCTGCGGGAATTCACGCTGGCGCTTGCTGCAGCGCTGCCGTCAGCTGCAGGTGGGCTTTGTGCAACCGGAAGCGTCTCTTACTAGTACGATGCTACGCAAATTACGGGCTTTGCATGGCTTTGTACTCCACGGCCTTGTTCCGTTAGCCGTAATTTGTAACTCGTTTGTATCCTGCTTCAGCAATGCAAAACGGTTGGCAGCACAGCAAGTTACGTTGACTGCCCCATCATGCGGTCTGGCGAACGCATCCCCCATCCTGCACTGCTGTGTAGCCGAGGCAGCCTCCACCGCGCGGTCCGGCGCGGGCGCATCAGCGACGGTCCGCTGGAACGTGCTGCGGATGTCGCCAAGCACGGGCCTGCGAGTGGTGAGCCGGGAGCAGGACCTGGCGGCCTGGAACGTTCGCAGCAAGTACTACAGGTAAGCATTAGGCAATTGCCGGATGCAATTCAAGTCTCAGCATCGCATGCCATCAACCATCTGGACTTGTTTGCTGGCGGCAAGGACCGGTTTGGGAACGCGGGAGAAGCGGGTAGTAAAGGGTACATACATGGCCTTATCATGATTTCATGAAGCGCTGAACGTGCTACCTATCCTTGCTTACCCGTAAACAGGATGGGATGGTGCATGCGCGGCCTGGCTGGGCTGGCTGTAGCTGCGCAGCGTGGGGAGGACCGCTACGGAGTGGTGCTGCTCTGCGAGCCGGCCCTGCCGGACATCATGCTGGGGCTGCTGTCGGCGGTGCTTGCCTTGCAGCAGTACACCAAGCTCATGGTAAGCAACCCACACAATGGTCGCTGCGCAGCGGCGTGTTACTCGGTGGGCGCGAGACACAAGTTTGGGCGTCGGCTGCCTGTCCGTCACGCCGTTTGCATCTGCTGGCCCCTGGAATGCGCTTGCCTCATCCGCGTTGCGCAGGCGGCGGCTAGGTCTCGCCACGCCTCGGCTCTGGAGCGCTTGGCCCGGAGTGTGGGCCTGGTGAGCACGACCATCAGCGGCCGCGTCACCAACGTGACGCTGCAGCCAGTGGAGGAGGTGGCATTCGCGCTGGAGACCGCGGCCCGCAACTGCGTTAACCGGCTGGCGCTGGCATATGGGGACAAGCTGCGGGACTGTATGCTGCGGGAAGCCCGTGTGAAGCCGCCGTACGGTTCTATGGCCGACCTCAGCGCGGCGCTGACTGCAATCCTGGCCTGCCAGCAGACCTAGTTGCAGAGGAGGTCGTCATGTTGAGAGGGTCCGTTGTTTCCCCTGGCTGCCCTGACTGTGTTTGCTAACTGGCCGGCAAACATGGCTGCAAGGCAGGAGATGGGCATGGGTTGTTCCCCGGATGCCGGATAGATTATTTCTTGCACCAATATCTACCAAAGCGTCCTGAGAAACAGAGTTGGAAATATGCGCCTTGCCGCCGTTGCAGCGGTGCTGTTGGGACGAGACGGACCAAGCGTATTGCTGCCGACAGTAACCCTTGTCTCATTTACATTCATGGCGAGCTGAAGGTGCCGCACACGGTGGCTCGGAGGCCAGGGGCGGCCTGAGAGGCACCCTAGAACCATGTAACCCGCATTATCATCACGCCCTCGCTCATATGGCACACAGATAGCCTCTCAGTCCCATCAGTGTCATTATCGTAACACCGGACTGCACCGGGATGTGTTCGATGGTCCGGGTCCCTAATATTGTGAGCAGCGTCACCAGAAAGGGTGCAACACCACACGAGGTGGGATGTGCCATGGGTTTTGAAGGTGGAATCAGCTGATGTGTTAGAAGCGTCATAATAGATGCAGACAGAGATGGGCACTGATGCGCTACCGTACTCAACTGTGCATTCGAATTTACTGCAGGAACACGTTCGGTGGCCTGAGAGGCGGCCTGGAACATCATCGTCGCGGCGATGGGACCCTCACCACACAAGCTTAACATTTAAGCACGCCCAAAACCATGAGCGCATGGATGAAACCTGGGGAGGTATTGTGGGCAATAGGAGATGTCAGTAAGCTGTTCCGAGTCAAACCTTCGGCGCCTTCGAATCCGGCACCTTTCACAACGATCACTTTGTTTCATGCATCGGAGCATCGCAGGATGGCCCTGTTGACTATTAGCCCAACGACCCGACGACCGGGCATGTCTGGCCCCGTGCGCTGACATTGCTCACCGGGAAGCCACATTAGGATTGTGAGGATGAGATTTATTAAGAACTGGCGGCCGCAGTTCTTGGTGTGAAGGTACACGCCGAGAGGAGGGAGCAGGAAGGAAATAATAATAAGCAAGATTTTCTCCATTATGTATGTTGCGTGTGTTTAGGCGCGGTGGGAAGGCCAGAAAGAGTAGGCTACGCAACGTAGGGGCGGTTGGGACCTGCTTGGACGTACAGCCAGAGCGTCCAGTACGTCCTGTTGCTCAGCGAGCTATGCATGTAGGTGCTGGACGACGCGCAAAATACCGTGTAGAGTTGTAACGGGACACCGTACAACACACGCAAACACAGACGTGTCAAAAGGACCGTGAAACGGTCACGCACACCAAACGAATACGACAGTGGAAGCGACGACGATCAGGAGAGGTGCACAACGGGTAATTCGGCAATCGCCCCAAATAGGCCGGTCAGGCAATCAGGACCTCGGGGATAATCCCACGGCAGGGTGGGGTAACTAAATTCTTCACGAGTAAACCCACGTGCACGGCCAATCTCCACTGAGCGCACGACGGTCTAGCAGATACAGGTTTACAGATACAGATTACAGGCATAGCAACCGCTGAGCACCGTCGGACTGGTGACCGCGACAACAACAACAGCGCAGCTCAACCTTGACAAGTAGCGGTCCACCAGGTGAAGTTCGACAAACCGGGTAAGCTGGTCGGCCGGTCTTTTGGGGGGACGGGACGAACGTCACATGTCTTGCTCTGTACCCGCCCGCCCTATTGGAAACGTTGCGCCTTCGGGCGTGTATGGCCGTAGAGGGGGGCTTCCTCTTTCTGTGCAGGTTCCGCTTTTTTTCCCCATCCGGGAATCCGGGAATCCCAATTCTTTAAGAGCTCTGCAGGTTATCCTCAGCGCCAATCAGTTCAACTAGAGGAGCTTGCTAGTGCGCTGGCGCGCACATGATTCCGTCGCGTGCCGAATAAGCTAGACGGCCGCCTCGCCCCCCACGAGGTAGCCCGCCAGGCTTATCGACCTGCGTCGCAGGCGTCCCCCGGGAGCCCGTCCCGTTCCTCCGGGCCGCCCGGCGCCCGCCATTGCGGACGGAGAGCAAGGCAGGCGGTCGAGCAAGGGCGGTGCCAGGGTGACGCTGCTGCTCCTCGCCGTCGATTTGACGCCAGTACGGATGTGTGTTCACGTGGAGATGCGTGTGCTGGCCGCCCATTTTCCCAAATGTGCTACCCATGTTGCACGAGGCGGGCCGAGCGAGCCGAGGCGGCGGAGGAGGAGTGCAGGAGGAGGTGTATCGGCAGCTAGCGGCTTGGCTAGCGGCTCGGTGATTCCACCGAGGAACCGTGTAACAGGAGAGGGATTGTTGCCCCTGTGATCCGTGTTATCCCTTCTCAGGCCAGACGCACGGCCAGACGCGGAAACGCGCACCCAGAGACGTACCGCCAGTTGACAAGTGTCATCACAATTTGTAGGAAAGTGCTAGGTATAATAGTGTGGCTGGTGCGATGCAATGCACCGGCGCAACCCTTCCTGAAGCGAGGCGTTTCACAGGTCCCAGGATTAACCGCCTATAACCCGTATACGTTGCGTCATGTTTCGTCTCGGAACATAGGCCGAAAGACCTTGGCCGGAATGGTGGCACTTGGAAAAGTGGGGATCACTGCTGTGAGGTTACATCAGTGTACACGGCCCGGACTTGCAGCGAGCAGAATGTTGTTCCTCAATTGCTCCTCTACAAGCTTCCCGCACCCGCAGCGCCCAGTACCGTGCTCATCAGCAGTCTGTAGCAGAGGCGCTGTGATGGCAGTGCTATGCCATCGGGAAAGCGGAGGTAGGCCTGCGTGCGTCGCGGTGCAATATGCGTCACTCACCGAGTGACTTCGTGGCCCAGGCCCTATAGATTAATGAATGCATTTGAGCTCACAGGCATGAGCACAAAGACCTCTTACCAAATTGGCGCGAGCTCGTCACAACCCACGAGCTGGGCCCAGTTAGGGGCTGCTATCATGGTTATGCTTTCGCCGATATCTGTTAAAGCTTGGTTGGCCGACGCCGGTCCGTGGGACGGTTCCCTGCTGAGGAGAGCGGCGCTGCCACGGGATGCACTGGGGCATCAAGTAGGAAAGGGGTTTGACAATTGCTCCACGCGCCCTCTACGGCAGGTGCTCTCGGCAACCGTGCATCCTTCTTCCGCAGCTCCGCCGCCCCGCACCTCCACCTACCGGGCCGCCATGACCATGTGCTGGCCCGCTTCAAGGGCAGCTCCCCGTCGGACCGCACGCCAGACGCCGCCATCTCCGCCTCATCCGCCTCGGATGCGACCACACCCGGCTCTGTGGCGCCGCTGGGCCCGGTGCTCCTGGCGGTAGCGGTGGCGTGCTGCGGCAGCCTGGCGTTTGGCTACAACCTGTCCGTCATCAACGGCCCGCTGGAGACCATCGCGCGGGACCTGGGCATAGCGGGCAACACGGCGCTGCAGGGACTGGTGGGCTAGGGTCCTGGGGGAGGGGCAGGGGGCTGGCGAGTAAACCCAAGCGGACTACTGCCCCATGGCGAGTAAATTGGGGCAGGTGTGCATGGGGATGCGGCACCGGGGTTACGGTCCTGTCGTGCTGCGACCTTTGTGAGCGATCGCATGCACGGCGCCAGCACAGGGATGTGCCCGAAAAAGAGCGGCGCTTGGGCGGCGCGGTCCGGTCCGGTCCGGGCCGGTCCGACGAGGCATGCTCGCGAGCGGGTGCACCCACCCTGCACGACCCTGCCCCGCAGATTGTGAGCAGCACCCTGGCTGGCGCTGCCCTGGGCAGCCTGGCAGGAGGCGCCATTGCGGACGGGCTGGGCCGCAGGCTGTCGTTCCAGCTGGCGACCCTCCCCATGGTCGGCGGGCCGCTGCTGTGCGCTATGGCCTCGGACATCAACACCATGGCGCTGGGGCGTTTCATGACGGGCATCGCCATCGGCATCTCCTCTGCGCTGGTACCCACCTACATTAGCGAGGTGAATGCAGGGGCGGGGGCGGGCAGCTTAGGCGGGGCTTGACGCCCGAACTCCACAGACTCTCATTCGGGCCGTTTTGCCCCTGCGAAGCGCGCGCCCCGTCCTAAAACGCGTGGGGCACCGACAGGGGAGGTGCGATGATGGACCTAGCCGTCGCGACCGCCCTTAGCCCCAATTCCAGTGAGCCGTCGACCCTGACCGCCCGCACGTGTGCACGGGTTTGTGCTGCCGCTGCGCCAGGTGGCCCCCACGCGCATTCGCGGGCTGCTGGGCACCCTCAATCAGCTCACCATCTGCCTGGGCATCCTGGCGGCACTGCTGGTCAATGTGGTGTGGCCCGCGGCGGCCTGGCGGAACATGTTCACGATGGCGGCCGTCCCCGCGGCACTGCTGGGCCTGGGTGGGTGCGCTCGGCCTTCTGCGCTGGGCCAGGGCCGGGGGAGGAAAGCTGGCGACGGGAAAGGGGCAGCCCTTTCCGGCCTTGCCTGGGGAGGTGGCGGTGCAGGTTGCGGGTCGGCGATCGAGCCCCAGATAGAACGTCACGGGAGTAATCTGCACGTCTCAGGCAGGTCTCGCGCACACGGCTATGTTGCCAGGGCGAGCATGTGGGTAGCAGCACGCCTAGCTACATGACTCCAGGCTCGCGCCATGGGTACGGCGCCGGTACGGGCCATTAAAGGGCCCGTGTTGAGCTTCCGCACTTGACCCGCACCCCACCCGCTAGGCATGCTGCTGGGCCCTGAGAGCCCCCGCTGGCTGGCCTCCAAGCATCGCGACGCGGAGGCGGCAGACGCGGCCCTGAGGCTGTGGGGCCCCAGCGGCCCGGCCGAGCTGGATGCCTCCCGGCCAGCTGCCATCTCCGCCGCGTCCGCCAGTACGGGCCGAGCCGCGACGGCGGACGAGGACATGAGCACCCCAGGTCCGTGGGGCAGGCCGGCGCGCGGCTCTGGCGGCCTTGATTGCGGCAAGCAAGCAAATGCATCACTCAGGCGCCATATGATTGTACCTTTCTGTACATGCGGACCGTGGTACTTGTCGAACATGGGCCTACTGGCGTGTTGTATCGTGATTGCACTCCGCCAAACCCGGTCCCCGCCCCTGCCCTCCCGTCAAGGGATTGCAGTGGCGCAGCACGGCGGGCTGGCGCTGCTGAGCGGCCCGGCGGCTCGGCCGCTGCTGATCGGCGTGTTACTGTTCGCGTTCCAGCAGTTCGCTGGCATCAACGCGCTCGTCTACTTCTCATCCTCCGTCTTCCGCCAGGTGAGGCAGGGCTGGGCCCACGGGCGCGGCTCGGAGCCCTTCGAACGCCAGCGCTGGAAGGAGAGATGGTTGGACGTGACCTTGACGACGGTATTGTGTGTAGTACCTCCATCCTAGGAAACGGTGCCGTTCACGTTCAGAACTGGCAACCGTAGCTGGTGGGGCGAGCGCACGCAGCCGCGGTTTCAGCGAGACACTTGTAGTGGCTGGTTGGCGAGGCATTATCAATCTTTCGGGGAACTTACCCGGCAGTGCTGGCGCGGCGAGGCCTGAGCGGGTGTCCCGTCGAGCGTGTATCGTTCCTGTTGGTGTCTACTGCACGCCACTGGGCGGACCCAGGATGTGTTTTCCGACTCGACCTCCTGCCCTTCAACTCCGCCTATGCTTGTGGTGGGACCGCAGCACGGTCTTGGCAACCGTTACAACATCAGGTCCGTCTCTCCTGTCGCCCGGTCCGCCTTGACCGCATACTGCCTCTTGCCCCCTCCCCCGCGCAGGCCGGCGTGACCAGCGATGCGCTGGCGAGTGCTGCGGTGGGCGCCACGAACGTGCTGGGCACCGTCGTCGCCGCCGGCCTCATGGACCGGGCGGGCCGCAAGCAGCTGCTGTCCAACAGCTTCCTGGGCCAGGTGCGGAAATGAGCTTAAGGATGGGTTGAATGTGCCGCATTCACATCGTGTCGGCAGAGGGCAGTTTTGGGCACTTCAATCATGTATTGATGCTGGATGGACCAGTTATCGGCATGGGACCGGCACATTGCAGATCGAAGACTGGCGTTCGGGTTCGACCGGCTTGTCCTCTGTAACATGTAGTCGATTACCGAGTCCGCGGATCGCTTGGGCATCTCGCAGCATATGTTGGGCCATGGGCGGGAAGCAATAACCCATGGGCCACTGCCCTTCATGCTTCATTAAGCACAACCCTTCGAAGCTGTCTCTGCGTCTTAAGTGTCTCAAGCATACACCGCACTTCGTGTGCCATGGCCTAGGGTGCGGTGCAGTGACGCGAGGTGCGGGGTTGCGCGTCCGCGGCAAATCCCGCTCGGTGTGTGTGCTGCCATTGTGTATGACACGACGCACTTCCTTCCTCTCGTCCCTCTCGCCCCCGCCTCGGTCAGGCCGTCTGCATGTTCGCCATGGCTGCCGGCTTCTCGCTTCCGGCGCTGCAGCCCTACTCGGCACCCATCGCGGTGCTGGGCACGCTGGCATACATCCTGTCGTTCGCCCTGGGCGCGGGACCTGTGCCGGCCACCATCGTGCCCGAGCTCAACCCGCTCAGCACGCGAGGTGCGCGGCACGAGCGAGCGGGTGTCGGGGTGTATCGGGGCTTCCGCCCGCATGCGCGATGTGCATCCGGATCCAGCTTCGGTTGGATGCAGGTTCCGCTCCAGCACACCTGACAGGCCAGACCAACCAACTGTCACCGCCAGGTACAGCTTGCAAGGCGTCGAAGAGGTCTCGATATAGCTACCTCGCTTGAAGCCATACCAGTTTTGCCTTCTGTGTTCGCTTCTTCGCCCTCTGCCCTGTAGGCAAGGCTGTGTCGGCCGCCTTCGTGAGCCACTGGGTCTGCAACGTGGTTGTAGGTAGGGAGACTCCGATGCGCATTTCACAACACCTTGCCGTAACAACCCATGTGCCGCAAACCGCCACACCTACCACTCTGTATCGGATTGTCATGGGTGTCCGCATATGTATCGCAAGCGTTGGCGGTGGGTACGGCGACTGCATAACTATCGGCGTGTGTCTGCCGTACGCCAGCCCGGTATGATTGTACCCACTTCCGTAGTGCTCGTTCTTGTTGGAATGTAAGTCTTCTGCTCCGTGACTGCAGGGCAAACCTTTATGGCTGCCGTACAGTCGTACGGCCTCGCACCGGTGTACACCTTCTTCGGTCTCATGGCGCTGGCGGGCGCCATCTACGTCAAGAGCCAGGTGTGCTGGGTGTGGGCATAAGACCATCCAGCCGGAAGTTCACCATGGCTTCTAGAGCACAATCTGCATTTGGTTACATCAGTGTTAGTAAAGCGCAGGGGCTATGGTCGGCTCACGTTGCCCTAAGATGGAGCCAGGGGCGTTGCAGGAGCTGCGGGTGGTCCTCTACTGCATGACACAGAGAGGACGCACACGTTCGCTGTAGGTCAAGCCTGGCCGCGCAGCCAGGGGTGTTGCATGCCGACTCAACCGTAACTTCCCTTCCAAAGACTGATAGGTGAGCTGTTCGTGTAGCAATGTTCCAAAGACACATTGCCACACGAACAGCTCACCTATCAGTTGATGTCGTACTTTGCTTGTTACATCAAGCCCTCGCCACGGCGTCCAGGTCCCGGAGACGAAGGGCAAGACGCTGGAGCAGATCGAGGCCGAGCTGCGCACGGGTGCCAAGACGGCATAGTCCGCATAGATGGCTGTCGGGACGGAGCATAGGTTGTTTGTGGGTGGCTTCATGTGCACAACGGCATGTGCATGCTTTTTTATCAGACCGACTTCGTTACAGTGCCCCAGTACAGTATGTGCATGATGCCATAGGCGCATATAGCGGTAACCGGTCAAAGAAGTCGAAGAGTTGAAGAAGGCAGGCATCGTCATTACGGCCAGTACGAATGCACGGCATATGTGCCCAAAGGCAACGCGCCACCACTATCAGCGCTGTGTGTTCTGATGGCGCTCCATTTACGCGGGTGTTGGGTATGCAATTGATGTGCATGTGCGCGTATTGTTTGTGTGGCCCCTCCCCCATCCTCCCAAGGGGAAGTGCGCCTGCGAGGTTTAAGCCAGGGTTCCCTGGACAGCGACACCAGGTCGGCATGGTCGCAGGGTATTTCCGAGGCCCGAGGCCTTCGCCTATCATTGCCATGCTAGCCGAGGCTGAAGCGGAGGCGGAGGAGGCTGTAGCGGCTTGCGGCTGGGTGGTCCGCTGCAAAGAATTGTAACAGGAGAGGATTGCCGCCCCCGTGGTCCATGTCAACCTTCTTGAATGACCGGAGGCAGTAGTCCGGGTGCTCACCTCCCTCAGCAGGATAGTTGAACGACGGCAGGAGAGCGCATGCCTCGCTGTGCCCACGGTGGAGGGGGACGTCGACGACTTCACCGGGCTAGTGCTGATGGAAATACGGGACGGCCGCATGGTCCGCGTGGCACCGTCTGTCCGTATGGAGCACCCCTCGACGGCTCCTGTTGCTGCCAACGATTGGTCTGGAGCAGGCGACGCATTTGTCGCTGCGCTGGCAGGGGCTATCCTCGTGTAGGATTCGACGACCCGGCGTTGGCGGCTGACGGCCGTGGTGCCATGCGGCTCAAGTTGTTCCAGAGCGACTCGTTCAGGGGGAGAGGGGGGGACGCGCTGCTCAGGCCGGACGCCTAGCCGCGGGGCTCCCCACCATGATGCCCGAGTGCAAACTCGGCGTGGGCAGTTGATGGCGATAGGCATAGGCACGGGCATGTTGCGTCAAACATCAGTTGCTTGTGGAGGCAGGCATGCTGCTGGTTCGCCGGGGATCTTGCCACCGTGCTGGATGACCACCAACATACGGTAAGCCCGAATCTCCGGCCCCGGATGTCCCTCTTATGCTTACCACAGGGTAGAAAGAGGAGTACCGCTTTTCCTGAGAGCGAAACGCCACAGACGCCGACAGTGACGTAGAAGTAGCTGTTCTTATCTCTTACATGGAGCTTGATGTTTGCATCCGTTCCGCTGGCTTCCTTCTGATCCTGTTGCCACCGTGCAGCTGCCAGCTCAAACGGCGCATCTGCAAGAGAGGCAAGCTGTTGAGGCTGTTGCGTCTGCGGAGACAGAGGAGCTGCGGGCGGATGAGGTCCAGCGCGCTGCGGAGGCAGCTGCCGCGACCCTACGGGCAGCGGCGGAGCATCCCGCTGCTGAGGAGGAGGAGGAGGAGGAGGAGGCGCTGCGGGCATTGGAGGCAGAGGAGGAGGAGTCCGTGTCGAAGAACGGGGCTGCTGACAGGGGCGCTGCTGTCGCGAGGGCCGGCAACGGCCCTCCGACCTGCACTGTGCGCCGCGCAGTGACGACGTCGATCGGGCCATGGTACAAGCAACACGATACCAGCAACCGCAGGTTAAGTGGATGGCCTATATGCAACATAGGTTTGGCCGTCTGCTCGTACTGCAGTGTTCATCCAGACCCTAACGCTAGAACAGCTTCCCGCAGTGCGGCGCGTGGGACTGGAAGAGTCGCCGCTCAACCTGCACCGCGTGCAAGGAGGGGCTCACGCGCGGGCAGCGGTGGCGCACTCACCCCTCGACCGGCGCCGTCATGCTGCAACGAAACTTTTTTTTCTGTGGAAAGGTTACAGGCGGAGAGGCGAGAAAGGGCGCAGACAACGGGAGGGACATGCAGCCCTCCCGGTACGCCCCACCTAGGACACCGCGCCCCCCGCCGGACAATTTGATTTTGTCACTAGCAACCACCGAAACCCTGCCCTAACTACAGCGCACCACGGCGGCCAAGACCAAACACCGACGGCACACACAAGAATAGAAGGAACCCTGCACCTAAAGACCACAGAACAGGAAGGCAGAAAGGAAAGGAGAAGCTGACCACCAGGACAAGAGAGAAACAGACCGAAAGGACCCGTGGAGCACAGGCAGCAAACCACCCCCCTCCCCTAGCAAAAGCCCGCAACCTGAACCCGACCCCACCCTACGACTCACCGAAAACAGAAAAGCAGACGGCACCTGCCCCGACAAGGGCACCGTACCTTAGAGCAACCAGAAACGCAACGCTCCGCAACACCCACCACCAAAAACCCCACATCGAAACCCATACCCAACCACCAAATCCAGCGGGCACCCTGCAACGGAGCGCGAGGCCTGCAGGCGACCACCCCGCCACACCCCCGAAACCCATGCCCAACCACCAAACTCAGCGGGCCCCCTGCGACTGAGCGCAAGGCCCGCGGGCGACAACCCCACCTCCCGCCTCCTGCTGCAAATCGAAGGCCTTCTGAAGCTCCATAGCCGCCTCCGCCAATGCGCCGGGGGCCACCGCTGGAAGCGCGGCGGACTGGCTGTTCTCCACCGCAAGGTCCCGCCAGTGCTGTAGATCCGCACGCAGGTAGGCGAGCACGAGGTCCCGCCCAGCCTGCCACGAGCAAACTGGACGCGTCGCGCGGAGCCCCCACAGTGCCTGGTGCGCCAGGGCTTCCACCGGATCGTGGTGAGGCCCGGGAGGGTCTGGAGGCCCCCGTGCAGCCGCTGCCAAGTGGCGATAGCCGCGGGAGTCCAGGATGGCACCGTAGTCAACGATGTCAGTGTCGCTGCTGCTGGAGACCACCATGTCGCTGGGCGACGGTCGGGGCGCCGGTGGTGCTCGTTGGCGCCCGGAGACCCCCAATAGGAACCCCGACCGCAACCCTGCAGTACTGTCACGGCCTGCTGTTGAGCGTTTGGGTGCCGGGGCTGCTGTGGGTGCCTCCGCCTGCCGGCGCCCCCGCAGCGGGTCAACGTCCATGCGAGAAGGCCCTCCTGCCACGTGCCCTGGGCCACCTGCCGCCGCGACGGACGACCTCACAACCAAACCGGGCGGTGGGAGGGCAGTGGGTCCGGACGGTGACGGCGAGGATGGCGGCGGGAGCTGCTTCCCTTGCTTTGGCCGCTGCGACGCGGGGGGCTGGCGCTGCTGTTGCTGACGGGTCTGTGGCGGAGGTACCGCCTGCTGGGGGGCTGAACTCGCGGGGAGGGCTGCTGGCGCCTCCCGGGAGGCCGGCTACCTTGCCTGCTGGCACAATGGCGGGCGGGGCCTGGGCTGACGGTGCGGAGCACGGGGATGCCGATTGTACAGGAGCCTCAGGCGGAGACGGCGACGTCTGCCAGACGCCGGTACCAATACCGGCCCGTGGGGTGGGCGACCGAGCCACAGCCAGCGCCCGTGCCGCCCCTGCGACGGGGGATGACCCGCCGGCCTCCTCAACCACTCCAGCAGCTGCAGGGGTAGGACCAGGCCCTTCACTGGCAGGCAGCTGGGGGATGTCCCCGCAGCCTGACCCTTTACAACGCCTTCCCCGCAGTGAGTATACTTGCATGCTCTCCCCTTGCCCCACAGGGCAATATCGGTACGTGCGACAACAAGCGCCGTCAAACCGAGCAGGCCGAGCGTGCCCAACGAGCCGTGGAGGGAGGCGAAAAGGATCAGGCTGCAGCGACTACCGGTTTGGTGGGCTGAGCGGCGGGAGAGCGGCGGGAGTACTTTCTGGCACGTAACCGCGCAGCCACTGCCGGCGTCGGTTGGGCCGGAGCTGGAGACCGCCGGCAGCCCTGGCGGAGAGGGCGGAGGTGGCTGCCGCGGGACGCGTTTGGGGAGATTAAGCCCATTCGTGCGCGAGTGCCGCGCAGAAATGGGGCGCTGGCGCGGAGGATTCGGACGCAGTACTACTGCTTAGGGCAGCGGGGCTGAGCATACGTTGACTACGGTATTTCCCATTTTTCGAGCCCATGGCACAATGGAAGCGCGTCACAGAGCAAAGACTTGTCAGACAAACGACGGGAGTGGCGCGATCGAGTGCGTCCAGACTGATACGCCTCTCTTCGCTGACGTACGTCGCCAGCGATGTCGGAAGCTGCGCCGAAGCGTGCAAGCCAAAGTCTGGTCTGGTGGAACACCAGCTACAATTCGGGCCCGGTGCCGCAGCGCGCCAACACGCATGGCACAGCGCATCCGGTTGTTCCTGGACCGCTTGCGACAGCGATCGAAACGGCGCCCCGGCCCCTCGAAGCCCCTGGCGATAACCCGTCCATGCCTAGCGGCGCGGATGCGTCAACAGATACCTGCACACTTATCTCCAAGCTATCCACGTAGCTGACTGCGAGACGGGACCGGGCAGTAGGCACAGAAGTGGCACTAGTTCCATCCAGGATCCAGGCTGTAAGTGCTGTCAAGTTGTAACGTGCAATGGAAGAATATCGCATCACAGACGTGCAGCACTGCTCTAATTACGCAAAAACCTTATCTTACTGAAATACATTTTGGAGGTCATAGTGGACACAGTGCAACTAAATGTTATGGAAATCAGCATGCATGACATAGAAGTCGGTAACAGCCAATCCCGTCAACAGGCAAGGGTCCATTCACCGCGAGATTCGGTTGAGGACGATGAAGGAGCTGGGGCATCCAACCCAGCGTATCGTTCGCGGCTCCAGGGTACATCACCAGGGCCAGGCGCGGCGCAAAGTAACCGAGGCAGCGACTTCAACGGAACAACCCCCGGGCTTTCCGTGGCTGAGGGGGCCAAACGGGCTTCCCGCCTGCTTACCTTCGTCAACCCATCACCCTTGTCCACGCCAACAACCCACTCAAACGACGGAGACCAACAAGGCCTTCAGCTCCTGGAACGGAAATGGAAGGCGCTGTATGGAGGCCTTCGCAGTGAGTGTATTGCTATAGTGCGTGTGGGGCGAAGTGCTTATATCGGGCAGAAGGGTAATTAACGGTGACGAAGTGGGGATCGTTCAGAGGGCATGTGCTACAAGGCCGTACTGGTTAAGCGAAGAAGCCGTACCTCAGGGCCATTGGGCTTTGGGCAAGGAGTTTGGGTAGCATCCAACGTCGCTCCAGATGCGTCATCACGGGCCGGGGTGCCGTGTATGCTACAGCGAGGGGAGAAGGGCTCGGGGCCAGTCAACACAAGCTGCAGTCCCAGAGCCCCGTGTGTACATATGTGCGCACGGGGCGGGTAGGCGCCCTTCCAATGGGAGAGGCGAGTAGACATTGTTAGTCTTGTTGCTTGCAGCTTCGATGCCGGTCTGCATCGCCAGTTGCAGAAGCGGGCCGGGACAACATTGGCGTTACATGCAACGCAGGCAACTCACAAGCAGCCGCAGACGTGCTCATGAAGCAAGCACAGGCTACCAGTCAGGTTGAGGAGATGGTCCAGACGCTGTTCAGGTGACCTGCACGACGACGGTAGAGCACGGAATGTCCTTCAGTGCCGCCGTCCATCAAGTGATTGCGTGCTGTCACGGGTTTGGGATGAAGGCCATACTTAAAAACGCTCTGAAAGATTAGTTTGTGCTCCAGCGTCATGTCACACCTCTTTCGTAGGTGACACAATGCCTTACAAGCACACGATTCCCTCACAACGAGTACGACTTTTGCTTTCCTACCTGACTAACCAGTCAGCTCAAGGCCGGTGCGGATGAGCGTGTGCGACTTCAGCAGCTGCTGCTGCAGGAGCGCGCAAAGATGGAGGAGGTACGACACACTGCGGAGCACCGCAGCACGGCAGTGCAGGTGGTCACAGAGTCCCTGCAGGTGAGCGAGCCGAAAGCAGACGGACCGTTAATGTGAAGGCAATTCGCGCTGTGCTTAGTGTAGCTCATCTTTGCGTGCACATATCATGGCATTGGCTTGTTCTCTTGAGCCAACCACACCCTTCCATCTTCCCCAACCTCTCCGGCCGCTGCAACCCGTCAACCCACAGAGCCAGCTGGCACAGGCACGAGAAGCCCTCGGCGTCAGCAATCGGGAGCGCCAGCAGCTTGCGGACCAAGTGAAACACCTTGCAGAACAGGTACGGGCTTAACTCCACGTGGTACATTGATGCCTATTTTAATTGAAGTTTGATCGAAATGCGCCACGATGGATTCTGAATTAGTAATGTGTGCGGGCCCGAATCCAGCTGTCCGTCACAACGGAGTGCCGCCAGCGGGGCGACATGCTTATTGCGGAGCAATCAGCCGTCATCGACCATCTCCAGCAGCAGCTTCAGGACCACGCGTAAGTCCTTTCATTACTGCCGCGCGTGCATTGTGCCCCGTCAGTTTGCGCTAAGTTGCGCCCCTGCCTTCTGCCGTGACCTCTCTGCCTAACTCCCTGCCGGCCGCGTGCACAACGGCACGGGGGCCTTGGATCCACACCCCCTCGTTTCGCCGACAGCTCCTGTCTCTACAAGAAGCGCCCCGACGTCCTCAGTGCGCGCCGTTGCCCTATGTTGAGCGGCGCACTGTTGCTGGCCAAACTTACGGCCGACACTAACAGTACTGCGGTTGCACTGCAGATCCACGGCCTCCTCGTTGGCTGAGGACAAGGCCGCCCTGGAGGCACAGCTGCAGGGCGTGCTGCAAGCGGAGCAGGAACTGACCGTGCACCTCCGTGAGACGCACGCAGCCATTGAAGGTCAGCTGGCAGCCCTGCGCGACCAACTCAAGGTACATATCGGGTGGGCGAGGTCGACCTCATTGAACGCCTGATGTCTATTACACGCCGTGCCGTGCTTTCCTCCATGCTGGTGCTCACGGGACTATTTATCCCACCATCTTGAGATGCGTCACATGGTACCGTGCCGCCCTGCACATCTGAATGATAGGCAGGGTCAGGGTGCATGCTATGTTTGTTTGGCATCGCAGACGGGTCTCTCCTCCTGGCGCAGACTGAGCGGCAGAAACGTGCGGCAGTAGTAAAGCGGCGAGGAGAGCTGCAGGCTCAGGTGGAAAAGCTGCAGGCGCAACTCGCGGCACAGCAATCGGAAATGGTGACCCTGATTGAGGTACGCTAGGCTCGCATTCCGTCTTGCGATGTTCGATATCACCGTAGTCGCACCGGCATCCCGCTGCGCACCCTGACACATACCGCCCATGACCGCATGTAAGTTGCACTGGGGCACGCACTGGTCACTTTCGCCTTGTTCCGCTCCAATTATCCGCAGGGCGCGACGCTGCGTGCACCGCATCAGGGCACCGCCACTGGCAGCCTCGGAGCAGCGTCGGCTTTACCAAAATCACAGGGCCACGGCGCCTCGCACTTGCGGCCACTGACGGGACCTGGCTCAGCATCTTCGCGCCCGGGCACTGCACCGGCGCACGGCGCAATAGGTCGTCAGTCCGGAGGAGCTTCTGGCTCATCTAGTGCCACCCAGGCCCGCTCCCGAGGAGTGGTGCGGTCCACGAGCAGCGGCGGCGTGGGCAACAGTCCTCGCGGAAGCAATCCCAACGACACGGTTGCACGGCGCCGGAGCGCCTCGCCTTCCTCCTCGCCGGCTGCTCAGCTGGGCAACGCTGACCATCAGCATCCCACCATGAGTTTTGAGCAGCTCAAGGACGGGCTGGATGCGACGCCTCGCAAAGCGCAAGCACAACCCGGCTCGTCGTCGCCCGGGCGCAGTCAGTCCTTCACGGCAGACGAGGACACCGATGCGGCATTAGCAAGGTCCGAGAGGTCCGGCGGTAAAGAGGCCCCTTCGCCAACTAGGCAGCACACGGTGGCTTCCATGAGAGAGGGCACTAGACACAACGCAAACATCGCCAGACACGTCTCACCAGAGCCATTGCGTGCAGGCCTGAACTCGACACATCACGCCCGGCGCGCCAGCCCAGCGCCTGACCGTCCAGTCCGCTTGGCAACCGCACGCGTTGCGAGCCCCGGGGTTGCTCCAGCCAGCACATGGCTGCCCTGAGGCTTGCTAGGTTGGCGGAGGCGCGGGCAGCGGGGGACCCAAGCAGGTCGGCGCGCGATGGAAAAGGAACTTGTGGGTGGCGGTTTGCGGGTGATCAGAGATAGGCCAGGGCGGACCACGGAGTGTGGACCACGGAAACCTTTGAGGCAAAGCTACGCCGACCTGTGTGACGGGCCAATGGAAGTCATGGCGATTGAGTTTGGCGCCATGGATGTTGGCGTGCACGGTTAAGTCAGGTGCATCGCGAAACCGTATGCATGTTCGGGAGGCCGGCGGGGCCTATCTAGGTAACTGACATGTGTCGCGAGCCCAATGGCGAACCCGGTAGGCGCACGCTGGTGTACTGGGCGCTTTCTTCTCCCTTCGTTGTTAGCCGCATAGTCCCCATCCTACGCCATGTCAACACCCTATGTCGATATCTACATAGACGGCGCGGAGAACCCGTGTATGCGCAAGGGAGCCGCAGGCTAGCGCGTCTTCATGAGGACCTTGCGCATCCGTGCGATTTCTGTGAATGCTGTATCACACAAATGCGGTGGCCTTAGCAGATAACATACCAATGGGTAAGGCACGTGGCTGGTTAGACACGCTTGTGTGTTTGTGCTTCATCATGTAGGGATAAGCAGAGCGGTGGGCCGCTGTAATGTAGAGGAGAGGATGAAGAGGGGTCTACGTGCGTAACGCACGCGTAGCCCATTCGATTGCATGATCATAACTAACGCATGCACGATGTGCCCCGTGCAAGCACCATCGCCCCGCCCTCGCCGCCTGGCCTCAGCCAAAGCAGGCCACCACCCAGCACCCACCAGGATAGTGAGCATACGCGGCGCCCGCATGTTTCCATGGCAGATAGTGCATGGTCAAGGGTTACGTTCATCCAGCCGGCACGTTTATTGCAAGCGGCAGCAGTGCTTACGAACAGAGGGGCTTTCGGTCCTGCGGCGCGTCTTGGTGACGAACGGCCACATACTCACAGACTGGCAGACAGACAGACTTACAGAACAACAAGGGACGCAGACCCTGGCTTAGCACATGGGCCCTCTTATGATGAAAAACATGAAAAGCAGCTCGCAGGGCGCCTCCTCAGTTTGTCGTCCCACCGGGACAGGCTCTTGGCGATGGTGAGAACAATTGAGAACCAGGGGTGCCGCATTTGCGTCCGCATGTGATCGGACGGGTAGGCGCAAGGGCTCTGCGCCACGAGCCCCAAAGCGCTGTCCCTCCTTCCATCAAGCAAAGCATCTGTGAACCGACTCACAAAAGTCCTCCTTCATATTCTTGTTCGTGCGCGTCGGCATACGGGCATGTACACACACAGCTGCCGGGGCATGTCACATGTCACAAGCGCTCCGTCAAGTATACATAACACAACCGCTGGGACAGCACTGTTTGGCAGACCCGTAGCGGCCGCTGGCACCCCAATGCCCTTGCGGCGGTGTGTTCGCCTGCCCGCTCTACCACTTCCTTTGCTCAGCGTGTACTCGCTGATGGGGCATACTAAGGGACATTAGAGAGAGGCGCTTGCAAAGTACGGCTTGAATCCAAGCCCGAAATCTAAATGGTTAATGGGTTGTAGTGTGCCTACTGCCCAGACGCATTTCTTTCTGGCTCCGCTCCTTGACCACCTGTATTTATATTTGTACAGGCCCAGCTGTTTGGCGCCTTTCTACCTGAATTTCTGAGGCGTTCCGCCTGTGATCTCGCCTTCTCTTATGGAACCCACCTTCTAGCCTTTGCTGTCAGGGCATATCGCCTAGTCCCGAGCCCGAATACCTGACAGAAATGAACCAGAACCGGTCCTCCTCCTATGGCGTGCAAATGCCCCCGGTCACCTACTCCCAGGAGCTGCTGCTCAGCCACTTAAACAAGAACAGCCAAGTTTCCAGCCACCAGGTGACCGACGACTGGACCATGCTGCAGCCATGCACCGAAGACCAACATCGGTTTCCCGAATACATCAGGATGTCAGCAAGGGTGTGTCGACCGGCAGGACCATGCTGGCAGACCTCACAAACAACGGCGGGCGGTCGGGAGCTTTGGTGAGCAATATGTTCGTCGTCGCTGACTGGGACTGCAAGACTGTTCAGCTACCAATGGCAATCCTCACATGAATTATGCTTATCATACTGGACTGACGCTCGCAGGCGGACCGGAAGTCGCAGTCGCAGACAAGCGGTCAACCCATCTCGGTTGGGCAGGTGCACAGCAAGCCGCAGAGCAGTTACCACCCCTCCATCCCGACCGGTGTGTTCTCGGACCCCCGCATCATCGACGGCGTGCGGCAATCGGGTCAGTGTCGTCCCCCCGTATCATGTCGTCTGGCAGGGGTTCGACGGTCCCCTGACGATGACAATCCTGCGCAGGTGACTGGGAGCGGAAGAAGAAGACATGGATCGACGTGGATGCCCTCAACCACGACGACCCCCAGGCCGTCAGCCACTACGCCGTGCCCATCTTCGAGTACCTGCGGCAAGCAGAGGTAGGTCCTGGCTTTACGCGGTCCACACCTCTCGCGTGGATGCATGCTCACCCCTGCAGTAGGCTACGAGCTCGCCTGATGTGACCGACCTCAGGAGGTCAGCTGTGGTTGAGTCTCGAGTTCATTTGGGTCAGGGACTATTTGTGCGGCCACCTATGCTTACACAGTGCGACCTTCGTTGCATTCTGCCCGAACCCCGCAGCTTGAGCGCCGGCCCAAGCCTGAGTACCTCACTGCACAGCCGGAGATCAACTCGAAGATGCGCTCAATCCTGGTGGACTGGCTGGTTGAGGTGTCGGAGGAGTACCGCATGGTGCCGGACACGCTCTACTATGCAGTGAACTTCCTGGACCGGGTGCTGTCCGAGCAGCGCGTCTCACGCTCGCACCTGCAGCTCGTGGGCATCACGTGCATGTGGATCGCAGCGAAGTACGAGGAGATCTACCCGCCAAACGTCACCGAGTTCTCCTACATCACGGACAACACATACAGCCGTGAGCAGCTAGTGGCCATGGAGGAGGAGGTGCTGAAGAAGCTGAAGTACGAGCTGACAGTCCCAACCGCGAAGACTTTCCTGCGCCGCCTGCTGCAGGTCTGTCGGTCCACGGCGCATGACAACGTGCTTCTATTCTACCCGATTTGTATCACGTAGGAGCCACCACGCAACCTGTTTGCTCATGTGTTATGCGCTGAAACCCGCATAGTCGAGATCCCAATCGTGCCCATGGCGGGGTTGCCTACACAGGGATCTGGCCGCGTCATTCGTCAGATGCCGCACACGCGTAAACTTCGTGAGAGTATTCGCACGGCTGCCACGCTGTGCATGGCCATGCTTTTCATTCCAGGCCTCGGAAGCAATGCACCGCAATCCTCTCCTGCCCACAGGTCTGCAACCCTGACGACCAACTGCACTTCATGTCCAACTACTTGACTGAGATCTCGCTAATGGAGGCGTCCATGCTGCACTTCCTGCCCAGCGAGATAGCGGCTGCGGCGGTGTACCTGGCCAACCTGATTCTGGCCCGCGCGCCCTGGTCGCCGACTCTCGAGCACTATTCGTACTACACGCCCGCTCAGATCGCCGACTGCGTCGAGGCGCTTGCGGAGCTCCACATCCAGGTCAACTCCCGCGCCCAGGGCGGCGAGTTGACGGCACTGTACGAGAAGTATAGCCACAGCAAGTTCCTTGGGGTGTCGCGCGTCAGCCCGCTGCCAATGTCGGTGGTGAGCCAACACCTCTCCGTCGCCCTAAGCGAGAACAACGCGAGCGGGCTGAGCTCCCGGGCATAAAGTTCAGAGCGGCTGCTGGGATCGAGTGCAGTGCCTAGATAAGTGCCTGTGAGCATGCATGTGAGGGGGGTCGTTGACTAGCTGAAGACCTACGCCAGTCTAGTGTTCGTACTGAAGTGGACATTCATTCTTCTCAGGGTTCTTCTGAGGGTTCTTCCACGAACTTTGCCGACCACTGACCATGACGCCAGCCATCGCGCTTAGCCTATACATAGACCCTAACGTTCGATTATTCTGCATTGCATTCTTATAGTGGAGATATCCCGGAAATCGGGCACGGCTATCCAAGGCAATGGCCTACTAACCGCGTGAGCATGCCACGCCACGCCATTGAGTAAACTGCATTGCATTTGTGAGGACCACTGCGCAACCGTGTGGCCTTACAACTTTTGAGACTGATGAGGCTGGTGCTGCACGTTGTAACATGTTTCAGTTCTGTCATCGTAAGGCTAGAGCTGTACCAGGGGAGAAAACCCCTGAGCTGTACCCAAGGCCAAGGGGTGTACAGCCATGGGGACACACACCGCCCGTGCGGGGAGAAAACCCTATGAGTGGTGCGAAGCCCATGGTCCAAAAGTCTGCTCCAAGCAAACAAGCGGTCAAGGAGCGGAGCCAGAAAGAACTGCGTCTGGGCAATCGGCACATTACAAGCTAATGTTAACAGTTTTCAGGCTTGGATTCAAGGCGTACTTTGCAAGCGCCTCTCTCTAATGTCCCTTAGTATGCCCCATCAGCGAGTACACGCTGAGCAAAGGAAGTGGTAGAGCGGGCAGGCGCACACACCGCCGCAAGGGCATTGGGGTGCCAGCGGCCGCTACGGGTCTGCCAAACAGTGCTGTCCCAGCGATTGTGTTATGTCTACGTGACGGAGCGCTTGTGCCATGTGACATGCCCCGGCAGCTGTGTGTGTACATGCCCGTATGCCGACGCGCACGAACAAGGGAGGACTTTTGTGAGTTGGTTCACAGATGCTTTGCTTGATGGAACGAGGGACAGCGCTTTGGGGCTCGTGGCGCAAAAAAAGAGAGAAACCTGCACAGAAAGAGGGAGCCCGCCTCTACGGCCATACGCCCGAAGGCGCGACGTTTCCAGAAGGGCGGGCGGGTACAGAGCAAGGCATGTGCCGCCCCCCAAATGACCGGCCTGCCAGCTTACCCGGTTTGTCGAACTTCACCTGGTGGACCGCTACTTGTCAAGGTTGAGCTGCGGTGTTGTTGTTGTGGTTGTCGCGGTCACCAGTCCGACGGAGCTCAGCGGTTACTAGACCGTCGTGCGCCCAGCCCGCCCACCCGGCTGTATAAAGACCTGTAACCTTAGAAAGAAAGAAAACACGAAGTCAGGAGGCGATGTGGCCGGCAGTGGTCAGGGGCATGTTGACATGGCGCAAAGCCCTTGCGCCCGCCCGTCCGATCACATGCGGATCCAATTCAGGCACCCATGGTTCTCACCATCGCCGAGAGCATGTCCTGGTGGGACCACTACTGATGAGGGGGCGCCTCGCGAGCTGCTTTTCATCACAGGAAAGCCCATGTGCTATTGTTGTCGTATGTTACACGTTTTAGGCGCGCTATCTACAAGTAATAAACACATACAAACCGGAGGCCCAAAGGTGGCCATAACCAGAAATGAAGTAGTAATGCGCTATTGACCAAAAGGGATTCTAGTGTTACGGATGCTCCATACGGAAGAGAGCGGAGAGGCCAGCTCGGCCTGATCCGGGGACGCCATCAGCTCACACGCATACGGCTAACATGGAACTGGGCCTCATCCCTGCACGGTGCTAAGCTGGGGTCTGCGTCCCTTGTTGTTTCCCGGACCAGTCTGTAAGTATGTGGCCGTACGTCACCAAGACGCGTCGCAGGACCGAAAGCCCCTGTGTTCGTAAGCACTGCTGCCGCTTGCAATAACCGTGCCGGCTGGATGAACGCAACTCTCGACCATACACTATCTGCCATGAAACATGCAGGCACCGCGCTTGCCCACTAACCTGGTGGCCTACTTTGGCTGAGGCCAGGCAGCGGAGAGAGCAAGGGCGAGACGATGGTGCATGCACGGGCTACATCGTACATAGTCCACTGACTATCTTTCTTACTGCCTTGAAGACCAGTGTTTGGGAACTCAAAATATTGCAGTATGCTCTTCCTTTAAGTGATTAGGCTATTTAGCTACATCCTGATGCTCACCGAATCAGTATGGAGGCTTTCAACGGCATAAATACCCGCCCAGTTACCACCGTGCTTCTGCCGTCGTGATTAATCCGTCCATATGCCCTATCATAACAGAGACATGGAAGCTACCGCTGCTGATATACACACCCGAAGGGCGCCTGGTGCAAGGCATGGCGGGCGAAGAACACGAGCAGACGATCACACACTTCATCAGCATCGACGCTGTCTGCATGTTTGCAATGTAGAACAGATCTTATGCTTGTGTGACTGGTCAGGACAGCGCCGCTTATCAAGATCAACAACCTAGGTTACCAATGCCAACGATCTTTGCATGCATAAACCTACACGCATGAGGACCTGCAACCATGCTGTTCAGTACTTCATATCAGCGCTCTGGTCCGAATCCGCCTCTACTTCAGCGTACTTGTTGCCTGTGCTTCGTCCAGTGCCCATCCTCATGCCGCTCGTGGTAGTGGTCATCCCTTGACCTTCCTCGACTGCCACTGCTTCCCCGGCCATGGCCGCGTTCATGGCGAACGTCATCCCGCACAGGTCGCTCACCAGTGCCCGCGCGACTGGCACCGTGCAACGGCGCCTGTCCGCGGCCAACGTCCTTAGTGCTTGGCGGCAGCGGAGGACACCGCTGACTGTTGACAGCCTCATCGGCGTTGCGGATGCCTGCCCCAGCCCTGGAGCCGCTAGCGCCGCCGCTCCTAACCGGCTCTGCGGCGCTGTCCTCACGGCGGCGACGTTTGCTCCCCAAGTCGTCATCTCTTTGACATCTGGCCGGATCCTGCTGACCCGTTCGACCATCTTCGGCGCTGCTGCACTCCCGACTGCGCTTGCCAGCGCTGCCGATGGCACCGAGCTGGCAGTGTCGCTTAGCAAGTTCGAGCTGTGAAGCTTCTTGCGTGCGGCGGTTGTCCCCGGTAGTACCCCGAGGCGCATCCGTCCGGCGTGCATGAGGAAGAGAGCCCTCCTTGCTGGACCTTGGAGCACCAGCTTCGTGCTCCACAAACGGCTGCAGCGGGTCTTGCCCTTCGTCCTGATGCGTCAAAGGGTGAGGGAGCCTTCGCGAGCCATCATAGCACAGGGACGCCGCAGCGCGAATCAAGCCCTCCTGGTCCGCTGTGTCAGCGGAATGACAGCTGCGCTTAGCGCCGACATCTTCGCTACGGGCGCGTATCAAGGGCGGGTCTTGCTCACGCGCCTGCCGCTGTACACCAGCACGCATCCGCAAGTCGCCACCGGCGGTCCATGCCAGCGAAGGGTCGCTCGTTGGAGGCGGCCGCTCGTTAAGCCGTGCAGAGCAGTGCTGCAGCGGCTTGGAAGCGCCGCGCTGAGGCGCCTCCCTTGTCTGCTGCTTCATTTCAGCCACGTCAGCGCGCAGACTGTTGATCTCAGCCTGCTTGCGCGCCATCTCCTCCTTCGCTGTATTGTATAGGCACGAGATGTTGCGCAGTAGCGTGTCCCGCTCGGATGTAGCCTTGGCAAGCTGCGGGCATTTCATCAATGCGGGACGCACCTAGCATTAAGGGCAGTGATGCGAGAAGGGCTGCCGCGTCAGGCAGCACAACCAAGGACTTACAAGGCCAGCGTGCACGCGCTGTGGCTCAGCCACGTTCGAAGCTACGTACGCACATATAAAAAGCGGCCGATATATACGTGCGCTTAAGAGAGGACATGCGCATTCGGACATGAGTGAGGAGGCAAACACACCTGCAGCTGGTCATCGTGAGCTGCCAAGCTGGGATGCACTAGCTGCACTTTCCACTGTCCATGAAAGCCGACGACGCATCTACCGCAGTCCTACCTGCTGACGCCGGTCTTCTAGGTGCTCCTTGAGTGATCGAACCTCCAGGTCGCGCTGCCGCAAGACCTCCTCGAGCTGGGCATTGGGATGGGGAAGAGCGGTGCAGGTTGGTACGGGTTGACACGTCGTAGTGCGTTGCGGTTATTGCGGACAGAGGCAACACCTTGGCGCCAATACTTGACTCGGCGCAAGGTTGACGCGGCTGGGACACAACAGGGATTCTAAAAGTGTCATTTACCTCGTTCACTTTTTGCTGCAGGTAGCTCTCGCCTTGACGGGATGTCACCCCGGTAGCGAACAAGCCATCGTACAGCCCCAACCCGGGTGAGCCTACGGGCGCGCGTGAGGGGTTGAAGGGCACAGTCTCAGTGAAACAAGGGGTACGGTCTTGACTTCCTTCAAGACGAGGATAAACCCCTCAAGTAAGGGCAAAGCTGCCAATCAGAGCCTAGCGCAGGGCCAAGCGCCCTTCAAGTACGGGGCAGCAGGGGGAGTGGGTCGCGCCTCGAGAAGCCCCCGCTGTGAGTTCCTCATCGGGTGGAATTGTACGCACCTACGCCCAAAGCCGACGGGTCCCCCTTGCTCAGGCCTCCAAACAGGTCATCCTCTGTCATCCTCCGCCTCCGCCTCCTATCTCAGCTCTGTCGGGTCCTGAGCTCCTGAAAAACTTTCAAGCTGAGGCGTCAGCGGTGACACGCTAATCGATTTCTGAATGCACCCAGACGGTAGCCTGCTCGTTCGTGCAACGCAAGCTCCTTAATTCTATGCCTGGGCATTGTTAAGTGCGACCGCAGTTATGATAAATGTTGGAAGTAGAAAAGTTTTGGAACCTGGTTTCGGAGTGAAGTGATGTCCGGGCTCTCGAGATTTTCATAGTGCTTATCAGATTTCCTGCCTAGAGGTCTCTATCTTCAACGCTGCCGGTCATTTACCAACTTTTTCTACACTGTACCCTTAGTCCTCCCTTCTGCTGATAGACGTTGCTCGTCGTCCGTTATCGAATGGTCTACGATTTCTCGGACATGGTCTAGGACCAATGCCAGGCAACCCCGAACTCAACGCGTTCGTCGCCAGCGCACTGCTAAAGCGGGACAAGACCTACGAGGAGTAAGCATCAACATTCGCTCATGCGGAGCGGGTCTTTTGGCACACGTGCTTCCTGCGCGGGCTGCATCGGCGCCGCCTTGAGGGGCCAGCCCCAATCTCGAGCGTTGCCCTGATGCAGGCTCAAATCCCTGCTGCGGGAGTGCCGTAAACGGGTAGAAAATGAGCCAGAAAATGAGGAGGCAGTGTTGCAGCTGAGCACGCTCATCTGCGCTGTGACCGCCAACGTATCGGCCATCCGGGAGCGGAAGCATGAGGCGATCGTGTCGGATATCCTGGGGATTAAGCTATGGAGCACAGCCCCGGTAGGATCGCGATTCGCGCTGCAAGGGGACTTATTGCAGTGTGCAGGACCGTACAAGGTACCGGTGTTGTTGAATCGGTGCGCCGCCGGCCTCCACTGCTGGCTGCCTCAGACAATCAGAATGTTAACAATCCGTGTATCTGAATCGCGCACACGAGTTGGGAGACGATGTGCGAGGTGCCTGATTGCGCCTGTTTCTTTGCTTTCTGAGACCTCAAGGAAGTCATAGCTCATTACCCCTCGTCCCCGTGCAGGTGGTGCTGTCCGCTGTGCTGGAGTTCACGCGGAACCTGGTGGTGGCAAATTCAGCCTTCACGCACACGTGCCTACAGCTCATTGTATACAGCTTCACGCCACCGCCGGCGCCGCCCAACCCCACGGACCCATCCCAAGACCCGCACGGCCCGTGGCGGCCCTCAGATCAGGCCTTAGGAGTCCACGAGGCCCTGCATTCCGTCCTCAGCCGTGTCATGGGCCTGGTGCCAACTGCGCCAACCAACATGCTGCCCCTGATCGTCGCCCAGATGCCGCACAAGCTGCGGGATCGCAACACGCAGTGCCTCTACCTGTCGGCGTTGTTCCGCATGGCAGAGGACCGGGCTGGCGCGCCGATCAGGGAGGCGCTGCTCACGGCTGTGGTGGAGCACTTGCTCTCGCTGGACATTGAAATTCGGTGGGAGGACATCGTCGACGTGCCGACAGGTTAGTTCCATACTGCGTACGATGTTGTGCATGCCGTCCCTGGAATGAAATGCACTCCCCTCTTGCGCAAACCACGAAGCTACTCAAAGTTCAGGACGTCACTGGACGTGAATGAGGCCAGCAGATTTGATAATGATGACGCTCGGAATCCGTCCAGCGTAGGCATGTCTTTAAGAATGTCCCTTCTAGCTGCTGCTACCTGTCTTCATGTGTCCCCAACTGTGCCGTAACTTTGCCGGCGCGTATGCGACACCCCAAGCTGACGAATTCCGTGATCTCAGGGCTCCTCGCTCTAGCTCCAAAGGTTCAGTGCAGGCTCGGTATCTAGCCGTAGCGTTAACCGAAGAGATCCTGTTGGAGGTAAAGAACGAGGCAAACGACGCAGATGCGCTGGATCAAGTACGTTGACCTGCCGACAATGAGCAAGCTGCTCATGGAACCTCCATGCAGCCGTCCGCCCATATGGCTGCAATGAAGGCACTGTGTGCTACGCAGCGATGTTCGACCGCGTAGAGGCGATGCGATACGGCCTAGGGTTGAAGCATGGGCTAATGTTCCCGCTCGCCCAGCCCAACTGCCGCTTATCCGCTGGGGTGCACATGAACAGCAAAGAGATGAGGTCGCAGCTGTGACATGATGCAAAGAAGTAATGGTGCATCAAGGTGCACGCGATGTTTCAGCTCGCTCCAGAGCATTGGGTAACGGAGGAACGCGCTCTGGTTGCTGTCGGATTGCCGCCTGATGAGGAAGGCGGGCACTTTGCAACTCGATGTGCGCTCGACCTTGATGTAACACGACAGCAAGGGCATTGTTGCATGGATGGCAACATCGGCTGGACCTGTGATGTGACGCATAGACGTAGGTTCAGTCTATGTACGAAAACCTAGCAGGGTCGTGCAACATGCGGAACTTAGGGCCAGTCGGCGTGAATGCCGCATCCACGTTGGCCAACTCGATACGTCGCTTGAGTATTGGGTCATGGAGCAGTCATTCGAGTTGGTGCTTGACGCGTACGGGTACAAGTACGTGGAGGTGTGGAGCGGAACACGGATGTATCTCCCGCGTTTCCTTAAACAGCCAACAAGATGTTAACCGCGTACGACATCTTGTTGACCGCAAGCAACGATATCCCTCGTGGTTCGGAGGGGACTGCCGCACGGTAGGCACATGTAACCTCAAGTGCTGTTGCCAGAGCCCATTTTTTTGGACGCGTGGCCATCGACTTGCCCCAGCGTCTGAACTTGCGTATTACACCGCATCGAGGATGCCCCTGCCCGCTGCCGCTTAATTGCGCCCATCCGTCATCCAAAATCTCCCTTCAACCCCCTTCAGGCGAGGAGGAGGAGGCCGAGGACCCCGTGAACGAGGACATCTTTGAGCTGGAGGGCATGCTGGCCAGCGAGTTGGACATCAACGCCAACCCGGACGAGGTGGCGCGGCGGCACGCCATGATGGCGCTGCGCCAGGGCGGTGCGGGAGACGGTCGCGGCGGCTGGGAGGGGGCGGTCGGCACCTTGCACGCCGGCGGCGGTGACGGCGGCCAGGCACAGGCCTCCATACGGCCGCCAGTGGACGAGATGGCGAACAAGATGGACAGCATGATGGAGCTGGCCTTTGAGCATCTCAACCGGCGTCTCGCGGCAGGTGAGCACGTTTGCTGTGGGCAGGGAAAGCGAGGCTGTTTGTGATGTGTGGAAGGGATTACATCCAAGCCTGTGGGTCTCGTCGTTGTCCTCGGGGATGAGGGTCTGCGGGTTCCTACTGCCCGACGCTTGCGCCCCATCGTCACTTTCCATTCGTCCTACGCCGGCAATACATTGTGCTCACGCCTTGTGGTGTGCCTCTCGCCCCAGGTGACTTGCGGCAGCTCTGGGATACGCTACTGTCGGCGTTCGAGCGCACGATCCTTAATACACATCGCTCCAAGTTCACACAGTTCCTGCTCTACTTCGCCTGTGTGAAGAACCCCAGCCACTGCTCTGCCAGCCTGGTGCGCCTCCTGCTGATGCGGCTACGGGATACGCGGCAGCCGCCGATCACACGGGCAGCCTGCGCCGCATACCTGGCGTCCTTCCTGGCGCGAGCGGCCTTCCTGCCCGAGTCGCTGGTTGTGAGGACGCTGCAGGACTTGGCCAACTTCTGCGTCAGCTATTGTAAGAGCGCCGCGCCGAGCAGCGCCGCGCCAGGCAGTTCGTCCTTCCGCGGGCAGGCCGCCGCGGGCCTGTCGGACACCAGGCCCTTCGCCGGCCTCACCAGTGAGGACAACAGCTCCCAGACACAGCGGCACCAGGTGCTGTATGCCGCGGTGCAGGCTGTGCTATATGTCCTCTGCTACCACATGCAGCCACTTGTGGGCCCGGCCAACCATATGCAGCGTGGTGCAGCGGGGGCTGCTGGCGGGGGGTCTCCGCCGGCACCCAGCACTGGCGCTAGCGCGGCGCCAGCCCCGGGCGATGCTGGCAGTGATCGGCGGGCCCGCGCGGAGACGGTGCTGGAGCTCGTGCGGGGGCCAGTGTGGGAGGTTCTCAACCACCCGCTGCAGCCGCTCGGGGTATGCCTGCCGTCGGTGGCCGCCGAGTTTGTGCACCAGGCAGCGTCGTTGGGCGTGGTGGACTGCCGGCCGCTACTAGCGCAGCTGGAGCCGTCAACGCGCTCCCAGCGGCCGCTGGAAATGTTCTTCCCCTTCGACCCCTACCTCCTCCGCCGCTCCAGCCGGTACCTGCAGCTCAAGTCGAGCTACGTGCGCTGGCGCCACGGGCATCCGCAGTCCGCGGCAGGGGCCTCGGGCGCGGATGGCGGCGACGAAGCTGGCGAGGACGGGGCGGACCACGCGGACAGCGAAGGTGAGGACTGGTCTGCAGCTTACGCAGGACTCTTGCGAATGTTACGTGGGTTGCACGCACCCATCAGGTTGGGGTCCTTGTAACGCAACGTAGTTGCTGTGCCAGGGCGGCGCTCAATGCCTAGTCACCAGCCTGTTATTGCTGTTGCTGCAAAACCGGCTGTTGAACTGCATGGTCCTTCTGGAGATTGGCAGTAGCTAAGCAGAGCACCTTGCGCGCGCTGTGCAGACGGCGACCAGGAGCTTAGCGGCGAGAGCAGCAGCGAGCAGGACCAGGAGGAGGACGCCGACAGCGACGACGACGAGCTGGCGGGCCGCTCCATGCCCTCGGACGCCGTCCTGTTTGACCCCACACACAGGATGCACGCCGGCCGCGCGCCGGCGGCCAAGCACCCTCACTCGGCAGCTCGTGCAGTGGCTGGCGTAGGGGGTGGCCGGCATGGACACCACAGCTCCCATGGGCGGGGCCGCGGCGGCCCCTTGATGGGCACGTCGTACATGTCTTACGCATCTGCAGAAACCGCAAGCCACGGCGACGGAGCAATGTCACCGTACGGGATGTCTCCCCACGACGTGGGTGATATGCTCGTGCACAATCCGCTGGGTGCCTCCCCGGGCACGGCGCCGATGTCTCTAGGCACGCCAGAAGTGCAGCAGTATATGTCACAGGTCCCGATGCGCATTGGCCGGCATTAAGTCGAGGTGGGGGGGGGCAGTGAGAAGCTAGGCATCGTCTTTTGTTTTAATGCAACGCTATCACGGGAAGCGCAGACATGCAGCTGGAGGCAGGCAGCGGGACCTTTCGCCCTACAAGGTCATAGGCGCCAATACATTGTACATGCTACTCTTCGAAGAAGGTGGCTTCAATCCGAGCTTGTGTCAGAGACTTGGTGCGGGCGTGACGATAGTCAACCGGATGAATTCACCTCAATAATCCCTTGAGAGGCTTTGCAATAAACGTGCTCGCGGCGGGGAACCGTGAAAAGCGGGTGCCCACTTACAATGGAAGTGAAGGTTCTAGCAAGGTTGGCGAGATGGCTGTGCTCCGGGCTGCCATGACGCCAGGACGTCGCTCACTTGGATCTCGGAAAGCAGGGGAAGCGACATGTGTGTAGTATGGCGTCGCCGAGCTGAGGCAAGCGGCTAGCGTCTCATTGGTCCATTATGGGTAGGAGACCGCTTACTGGGTTTTCCTCGTCGGCAGCGTTGTCCACCCTCACACGGCATGCGGCCTTTACCTCGCGTGAACTGATTGACTCCAATGGGCCCGGACAAACTGCAGACGGTTGTCGGTGCGGCATCGGTGGGCTAAAGGAGGCGGGAGGAGGTAAACGAGCTGCAAACGCTGACATGGGGTCGGTTCATTAGTGGCCGCTTTGAGCTGGCATGGCACGGCATGGCAGATACAAGGTCGTTTCGGCGACCCCGGCAATGACCAGTCAGCAGCAGTCGAACCCCTGTCCGGATGCCTGGCGGGTACTTTGCTGGGTGTGGGAGCCCGTCGGCCCTGGATGACAACCACGGGGGCGGCAACACACAGCACACCCCTCTCCTGTTACAGTCTCGTAAGCGGACTACAAAGCCGCAAGCCGCTGCGGGCTCCTCCTGCTCCGCCGCCAAGTTGCTCGGCCTCAATCAGACAGACAGACTTCGTTACCGCATCCCCGACGCTGGGGGACCCGGCCTGCCACAGGGGAATTACTGCGAAAGTACGGACAGCAAGGCAGGTGGCCAAGTGCTTAACCCACTCAGGGGGCCGTGTACAATAGAGGCCCGCCACCCAACAAGTTCAACAAAAAAGAGAACCAGAAACCAGAACCATGTCTGTGGAGACACTAACCCGCGCCATCCCGGAGCCGGGCCCAATCACAAGCGGCAAAAAGCACATACCGGTCGACAGGCCCAAACACAGGTATCAAGCGAGTAGGCAAACAAGAAAACCAAGGAAAAACGACGAAGACCAATGCGTCACTCCGCGCAGTGCAGGCGTCCAGCCACGACCTGCAGGAAGGGGTGCCCATCACACAAACCATCCCAGCCCTTCCGCGGTAAACTGAGGTCATCGAAGTCTCGCAGCAGGGACCAAACTTCACCACTACGTGGCAGGTTGAATCCGTTTCGTGGCAGGTTGAACGCACTGTTGGGGAAAGGGGTGACCAACGCACACATGGGCATATACTGTGGGGACCCGGGAGGCCAGGCCGCTTTGTAGCTATCCCAACCAGAGTCGGTACGACAGGCTCGTCCAAGTCCAATAACTACGGGTGTTAGGGACGAATCCGTAGTTCATTTGCTCTTGGCATGCTGTACTGGGTCTTCAGCTCCAGGCCAACCGCCTATGTGTGGTCTACGCATACATAGCATGCCGCCCAAGGACCAGCAGGTTGCTACTGCACGGGGATCGGGCCTTTTTTTCAGGGGTGGCCTTATACGCACGGCGCGGCGTGCAGGGCATGTCGGGCACCACCGCCAGCAGCCTCGGAGCAGCGTCGGCCTTGCCAAAATCACATGGCCACGGCACCTCGCACTTGCCGCCACCTGCAGGACCCGGCTCAGCATCTTCGCGGCCGGGCACTGCACCGGCGCACGGCGCCATAGCCCATCGGTGGTCAAGAAAAGAGAAATCTACAGAGAAAGAGGTCAGGCCGGGGGAGCCACTGGCTCATCTAGTGCAGCCGAGGCCCGCTCCCGAGGAGTAGTGCGGTCCGCGAGCAGCGGCGGCATGGCCAACAGTCCTTGCGGAAGCAATGGAGGGCGGGACTCTGCCCACCCTGCCGGAAACGTCGCGCCTTCGTGTGTGCATGGCCGTAGAGGATGGAGAAGGTGCGCTCCCTCTTTTTTTGTCAGATCTCTCTTTTTCTTAATCCGAGGATATGTTGCATGGCGCCGGGCGAATCGGCGCAATGTGCCCAAATCCGCATCGCACGGTGGATACGGTGTTCTTCTCCGTGGGGAAAGCACGTGGCTCGGTGGGCATGCCTGTGTTTGTGCTTCATCCTGTACAGATGCAGCAGAGCGGTGGGCGCTGCGATGTAGAGGATAGGAGTCCTTATGCGTTGCGCAAGCGCAGCCCATTCGCTCGCATTATCTGACGCCTTGCATTCAGGAATGTGTCATATGCATCATACAATATGTTACGTTTTTCAAATTTTGAAGCAGCATCGCCCCGCCCTCGGTCTCTCCGCCACTTGGCCTCAGCCGAAACGGGCCACCAGGTAATACTAGCATGTTTCAAGGTCAACGAGGCTTCGGCCATCCGGGAGTCACTGCAAGCGGCAGCAGTGCTTACAATTACAGGGGTTTCCGGTTTTGCGACGCGTCTTGGCGGTGGTACAGCTGTACGGCCGCATGTACGGCACGCTTCAGACATAGCCCCGCAGGGTAATCACAAGTGCATCAGCGGTGCTCAAACCACCCACCCTGGGCGTGAGCCTCAGGGCTGACACAAAACGCGCTCAGCTGCTCTTCTTGCGCGCCCAGACAACTGAATCGGCGCCAGGCGCGCGCTGCGCCTGGCCGCCTCGCCTTGGGCGCCTGGCGCGCCGGCATGTCGAGCCCGATGCGGGGCTCCTGGCGCCCACGTCCGCCTGAGTCATCGGGCGGCCAGAGTGGCTAAGCATTCGCCTGATCCCGCCGCGCCTGGGCCGAGCTGTGGCTTGCAACGAGGGTGGGTGGGGGGAAATTAGCGAGCAACAGAGCTCCTAGTAGTGAAGGCAGAATGCTGAACTAAAGGAGCGAAGGGAAATATAACACTGTACGACAACCGGTGACAACGGCCACCGGTAACCTACAGGCCGTTCAGAACCTATCTAAACGGCTCTACTCGCTACGCTCATGCCGCCATTAAGCTACAATTCTGAACTCCAGCCTTGCTGGCTTGTTACTGCGCGCCTTAGACCGAGGCCCCTTAGCGACGGCCTACAACGGTAAGCGAACGGTAGGAGCCGGGACGGAGACGGTGGGACCCTGACGATGCTGGATGGGATTGGTCCTTTACACTACTGCAGACCCTAGACCGATAGCAGGAGTCTCCCCTTACGGAACAGCGATGCCCAGGCCCTTGGTCACCACCAGCGTCTTGTTGATGTCCGCCCGCGTGTAGTGCTGGACCATGGCGTCCGATCGCCAGCGGCCGTGCACTCAATTGCGCGTGCCACTTTCGTCTCAGTAGTCACTATCCCGGCACATTCCGGCACACTTGCTGATCGAAATGCGACCACAACAAGTGTGTGATGCAGGCCCTTTTACAGTGAGTGGCATGTTCCTTTCCACTCTCTGCATGCTGTAACGTTCAATTGGGGACGCAAACATAGGTGAAAGCCAAAAGCACTTTTTTTTCACCTACGGGGCACTGGTCTTGGTTAGGCCGCTCTGACCCGCAGCCTGCAATTCCCGGATTGGATTTGCTAGCGGTTATGATAGCTTTTTATATTGGTTATGGTCACCACGGCCCCTGTCAAAGGCGCCCAGCAGCAGTGTCTACTGGACAACCCCAAGCACCATCCTAAGCCTCTCACTTCGCTGTAACACCCATCCCTCGCACATTGTCATGGGCACCCGGAACCCTGGCCTGCTTGGATCGTAGCCACACACTAGACGGTGACGATTGAAACACGGGCCTAGCCGACATTCTTTGCTGCTAACGGTTTGGTGACTTTCACCATTCCCGTGTCATCAATCGACCGTAGAGGTACGGTAGCCCAACAATCCCTGGTAATGTGAGCGTGGTCAATTCACGCACGGGCAGAGGTGGCGTTCGACATAAGAACGGTCATATGATGTTAAGAGGAGCTAGATTGCAATAGCATGCCCTTCAGGATGCCTTTCTTGCATGCATCATTCCAGCTGGGCACGACGCCACACATGATACGCAAACTCAGTCTAGATCTCCAAATCACGAAACCCACCAAGGACCACCGAGACGAACAAACATTACAGCGAGTGGGGCTAGCCATCAACCTGCTATGCTACCCCTCCGCTACCCCCTCTGCTGACGACAAATAAACCGCGTGCAAGCTGCGCAAGACATCCTATGCTAGCCTTCTTGATCTACGTCCGTGGGCCCCGAAAGTTTCCTTCTGTCATTACGATGCGCCATACAGTTCATGTCCTCATTTCTCCGCGTGACATACCTTTGATCACTTGGTGCCCGCTACCTACCAAATTACCCCACTGTCCAACGAGGGCCAGCATGTATTCCCGCTGTAAGTCAATGCAGAGCTGTGATAGCCCCGCTTTTGCAGGTGTAACAGCACGCCATCCCCCTTACACCATCCCCGGAGAGAGGAGGAACCCTTACCCGAAAACCACAGGATCCTGCCGCGGCCGCTGGGGCTGCCTGTACTTCCCCGCCCTAGTCAGGCTCTGGAGCGTCGATACGGCAAATCTAACCCGCTCTACTATCCGGCTCGCTTATGGTGGCCCCAGGCTTTCACCGGCGTGTAACCCGCCACCAAGTTGAAGTCCTTCTCCGCCTCCCAGGGTAACTCGCTCTCCCACGCCACTGCACGCTACGCGCCCACGGTGACGACCTCGAACTCCAGCAACGACACGTTGTTACTCGTCTGCGGAAGGGAGGAAAGGCAAGTGCAGGGTGCATTGGTGTCAGTGTGGCGGAGGCGAGCGGCCCCCAGCACGGTGGCAAGTATTGCCCCACCGCGCAATGAAGCTGCAATTCTAACTCCATGCTACATGCTGTAGTTGAGTTAGTGCACTTACGTTGACGGCTCCCGCCAGATCTCCCCCAGATTCCACTTTGCCCGGCGCGTCCACGGTTAGCCGCATGGACCCACGGAACATGTCCACTTTAGCGCCGGTAAGCGTTATTGTAGCGCCCTTCTCAGCCACGTCCACTGCAGCGCAAACAAGCGGGCCATTCAGGAGGGACACCGGTGCGCTGTCCCAAGCGAAACTTACCCTGCTCATTCCGCGCGACAAAGACCACAACGCCGGTGCTATCCGCGACCAGGCACTCTGCAACCTTGACGGACGGAGCCTTGGGACCACGTTCCCGATTGAGGGTAACTTTCGCTTCCACGACCTGCCCAAGAGCAAGCAAGCATAGGTGCGTGGACAAATTCGATAATGTTCTCTGTATCGTGGGATCGATTCACCTTTACAGACAGGGTCAACCCCTTCTGGTCGGGCCGGAGTGACGAGACCGTGATCGTCATTTATCGAAGGTCAACAGGAGAAATTACTGGATCTGGCAGGACTTCAGCTAGCGCAAGAGGCGCCCTACGCGTGCGTACGGCAGGCCGATGCGTACGGCAAGGAGTTTTACGGCACTGCTTTCCTTCCCTATAAGGTCCAATGCAAAGTAGCCCTGCAGTGGTCCCTCCTACTCTTAACAGCACCTAACGTTCAATCATGCCGGTCAACTTTCGAATTCCCGGTCGCCATATGCAGCCCCAAAACCTGGAGGTTAACCACTCGGACTCGTCTGCGACGGGCTGAAATCGCCGCTGGAAGTAGAACCTTAGATCTTTTACGAATTCAAACGAGAACATGCCGACCGTCGACGCCCCATATCTTTCGTTGAGCCAGATTCAGCCTGTCCTTGAGGAAGACGTCTTCGTTCTGGGTTCACAGGATTACAACAAGCCTCGGCGGGGGCGGACGAGCACTGGCCGGCCCCGCAGCCGGCCCCGCAGCCAGAACTGGCACGAGAGAAGAGTAAGTCGATGTGGGAAGATTCCGCGATCATCCATCATAGCCACCCCGCCTCACCCGTTCGGGGCTGAAAATTTAATATTTGTACCCGTGCAAGTGACCCGAGCACCGCTACAGACGGCATGCATGTTGCGAATGCGAAACGACCGAAGACCCCCTCTGAGTGTTCAGCGCTGCCTGCTGCCTGCTGCAGGCGTCTTCCTGTTTAATGGTTGCAAGCTAACAGTCTTCCTTTGTCAGGAGATAATAGGTTCCTTGATGTGGGTTCCGGTAGCACCTGGGTTGCCCTGGGTTTGGCACGCCGTGTCAGTTGGTAGTTGCTGTGGTCTGATTCTGAGTAAGCATCTGCCTGCTACTGTGTCACCGTTGATATATTTTGGAGACGTGTATTGTGCTTATGTCGTGGTGTTAGCTGCGCCATTGTCGTATCCAGTGCCGTGCAGAGGCCCTATGGTTGGCGCAGGGTTGTAGGCCACGGACCTGCGTGGTGCCGCAGGTCCGGGGGCTGTCAGAGTGCTGGCTGCTCGACCACCTTAGTATTGCCAGAGTACATTCGATACGCTGTGGAGTCGCGTCATACCGTCGAGTGGTCAGCCCATCCGGTATCGCTGTCAGCTATTGTGAGGTTCAAGAGCCCGCGCACGGGTCGTGGTCGCTCGCCTCGTGGTCGTCTCTGGTCGTTCTGAGTGTTGGCAGCTAACGTTGCAGCTCATCAGTGGTGTTGGTCGTCCCTGGTTCACCGGACCTAGGCCTGAGTTTCTATAGCCATCGTGTAACAGTCTCAGCGTACTGCTCAGGTGATGTATCGCTCTGCTTGCCAGTTAGTTGGACCTTTGTGTTGCCTTCCCCTTACTTCTTCCCCATGACCTGCCAATTTAGGGTTTTATTTTTGACACAGGTGGTCTCCTCGTCGACTAGAAGCCTTGAATGAACGAAACCCAGTTGCTTTCTGGAAAGCAGCAAAATGCTTATGAAGAGGATTGTGAGCTGCCGCTGGACGCCTTCCAGCAAGCAAACATGGCCATGTCCGGGTGGCTGCCGCGTCGTTGCCGCCGCACAAGGTTCAGCAGCATTTGGACAGCGAATACTGCAGAACTCACAGGCCAGTGGCGGGCATGAAAGCCTTGGCTGCCAAGTTCTTTCGAAAGCCGCCAGCGCCCCAGCCCGTGGCCAGACTGGCCAGGGTGGTGGCGAGCGTTCTGAATGCGAGGGCTCAGGGGTGGCTGTCGTGAAGTCGGCGGGAGGACAGGGAAGCCGAGGTGGGGCAAGAGGGTGCAGCCGTAGGGGCTGTATGCCGCAGTAGGGTGGTCGGGGTGGGTAGCTGCTAAGACGTCTGCTCTGACGCAGTGCCCTGAGACTTGTACACACAAATAATGCAGAATATATAAAATTTGCTGAGAGCGTTCCGATGGTGCAATTCTCGTGTAAAACAGTCAAGGTTCTGGTACTACACGGCAATGTCGTACTGTATGCCCCGTACATTAGTGTGCCGTACGGTCGGTCGGTCGTCGGTCCCGGACACCTTACAAGAAAATATCGTGGGGTCTGTGAAAAACATTTCTACACCCCCCCCTCCCCTGGATACGCCAGCTTTTAATGTAAATAGCACAGTAGCATATTAAAGGAGCAGCTTAGCTGCCGGGAATGGACCGGGCGGCTCAACTCGCATCAGCATCCTGCACTTCGCACGGCCCTATAATGTGTGCATATCCGAACAGACAGGTGAAGGGCCCGCACATGCAGCTGCCTGCCGCAGCGTTAGATCGTCGGTACAGCCCATTCCGCTTACAATAGGGCAGGGGTCGTCCGGCGCACATAAAACAAAACCCGGCACAACAATCGGTAACACCTAGCGGCGTCACGTGCCTCGCCTGCCCTGGGCCCGCCACTCCGGGCTCCCCACGTGCGGAATGCCTAACCGCCCGAACGCCGCTCCCGGGCGATACGGCCCGTCACCGGTCCCGCGCTGGTCCAATCGAAGCACCGGCCACCTGCGCTGCACGGCGGCGCTGCAAGCGCGCATGCGGATATGTGAGAGCGCGCTTGCGCCTGGCAGAGCCCCCTCGTCGAGGAATGGTGCCACGGGCCGCGCTACCGCTACATCAGCTTCAACAGCAGACTGCTACGCCCTCCGGCATGGGAGTAGTGGTGGAAAGCTGGCACCCGGCGGTCGTGTGCTATCTACATGGTCTACGAGCGAGTTGCAATCGGCTTGGCTGTCCACCGATGGGGCCGCGGAAGCATGGCGACCAGCGACATTCGGCCCGCGCCGCCGGGTGCCCCGCCGCCATGGGAGCAGCACAAGGTGCAGGAAGCCGGAGAGCTGCTACAAGAAGCGGCAGCGGGCCTAACCCGCCCGGAGCCTATCCTGGCAGCACCCATGAGCCCATGCGCATCGCCCACCGTTGGTGAGAGCTGCAGGCCCGGCACGCTAAGTTACGACCGCCGGCAGGTGATGCAGCCCGTTCGGTGCCCGGTGTGGTACAGGTAGCGTTTGATCACGCTCTTGGAAGCGATCTGGCCCTTGACCTTCAGCTCCTCGCGAATGGCGCCCTTGGCGTCCTGCAGGCACCCGCGCAGGAAGCGGTGGCAGGCCTCGCCCTCGTTCATGCCGGCCCGCTACCAGGTGGTCGTGCAGGCGATTGCGGAGGGCGTTGGAGCTGAGCGGGGCGTCGTGGAATGTCGTGTGCGACGGGGTCAAGGGGCTCAGGACGTACTTGGCCACCGTGAAGCCGTCACCGCCGGCGCGGCACAGCGTCAGGTAGAGGGAGAGAGCGCACACGTTGCAGTAGGGCGTCTCCGCGTGGGTGGCGGTGGTGAAACGTCGGCGCGCCGCGTGCGCCGGAACTTGTGCCGTGAGGCCGGATATAAAGCACCAGCCGGGAGTCCTGCCCGCTCCAGCTGCAGGCGGCCAGGAGCGGCCAGCCGGTGTAGGGCTGATCGTGGCGCATGGGGCCCACGAAGTCAAGCAGCTGCAGGCGCCCGCAGTCGTTGGCGTGCAGAGACGACTCTCACATGTAGATGCAGTCCAGCAGGTCCAGCAGCAAGAGGAGATGCTCCACCAGCCGTCAGGACTCGGCTTCCGCCAGTTGCACAGCAGGGTTCTCCACGTAGCCCTCCTCCAACGCCAGGCGGGCGTAGCCCTTCTTGCTTGTAGTCTCGGGCCCAGGCAAAAAGGAAACAGGCGCCCAGGCACTGTCTTGGAGAGCGCGTCGTAGAGGCCCCGCCGCCCAATCCGGGTCAAGAAACCGCTGAGCAGACTGAAACAATTGTCAACCGTCCCGGGGCTGAGGCTGCCGTCGGCCGCTTTCCAACCGCGGTGCGCCACGGTGTAGTAGCCTGCCATGTAGCACAGGACGTCGTCGGTGGTGCAGGCCTGAAGGGTCCGAGAGACTTCGGTGTTGAGCAGCCACTGGTCCAGCTCGCTCGCCACCGAGGCCTGCTTTGCCGCCGGGTCCTCAGCCAGCCCATGGGCCATGTTGGCCAGCAGAGCACGGTCACGCCGGAAGCATAGAAGGAAGCGGGTAACGTCTGGGCAGGCGGGCTGCTGTGACCACTAGTAGCCCAGGCCAGAATGAGTTTGCCGAACATGCCCAGGCTGCCCGCCTGAAGGGGCCGGAAGAGAGGCGTGGGGAGGCGAGAGAGGGGAGGGAGGAGCGGACGTAGAAAGCGTCCGCCGTCCTATAACCCGGTGGGGGCAGTGATGTGGGCAGAGGGGGTATCGCCTGGCAAAGGGGCCCATAACATATTTGCCACCAATATTCGCAATTCGTCCATGGCCCCCCGGCTTTGACGGACGTGTAACCTGTAGCCTGCATGTGCTCCTCACCGCCGCAATCCGCCGAAAAGCCATTCAATACGGTACAACTTCTGGGACCTTTTCGGGTTCCGGGTTCTGCTGGGACCTTTCGTACATCTCCTGCGCGGCATACACGGATTAACTCTGCTACATTGGGGCCACAACCAACCTGTTCGCCATGCGACGCGCTCCCGCTGTGCCGTGGGCTCACATGCACTATTGTAACGAGCCATAGGTGGAAATTGGTGGAAAGAGCGTGGTGAACAGCAAGCGGGCTCGTCGTATCCGCCCAGAGCGGCGGAGTGATACCCGCGTGACTCGGATTCCCTCCTGCACGCTTCTGGCACCCCTTTCCTCCTGTCATTGCAGTTCCGCTTTGCTTTTTTTATCTTCTTGCAGCAGCCACAACTACCTTGCTAATGGGAGGCAGCTTCAACCGTATAACCACAGGCGACGACTGGTAGGGCGCGGGGGTCATTCTGTGTACCTGCTGGTGGTCGGGAGCGTACCGTACCTACCTTAACAGCAGCCGCTACTTCGCCACTCACGGCAGCCGCGCCGTGTCACGCTTGCCGCGCCGCCCGGCAGTCGATATCACCGGTTATGCTGTCAGCAACCTGAAGTGCGTGTGGTGTGCAGACCTGCATGTAACCAACTCTATCCGGCCTTTCCCCACGGTTCATGCGGGCTGACGCGCACTCAGTCTCCAGCCAGCCGCATGAGTATGTGAGGAGCCCAGAGCGAGCAGCGCATCCTCCGGCATTATGAAGGTGCTTGTCCTATCAACTCGTCCCATATTTCTGGTTCTGGACTCCTCGAAACTGGGGTTGGGGGCACGGAGCGGTCATGGTGCATGGTTGATCAGCACAGGGCATGTGCCACGCGTTTGTGGGGGCATGTTGCTCGCGGCTCGGGCGTTTGTTCATATTTCTCGCTTTGGGTGTCTCCGTCGTCGTCGGGGAATTCACCTTGTGGACCCACGTTGACTCGTGCTTGGTGAGTGCACCAGCGACGGATGCCAGCTGCTGGTCTGTCTCCGTTTCCGGCCTCCCAGTTCCATAGCTCCATGTTCCCCGTTTCTGTGGGCCTGGAATCGGTACTAGCTTGGGCGGACATCAGAACTGGCGTAGCTCGAAAACCTGACGCAAAGATTTAGTCCAGGCTATCTACGGCCAAAAATAGCTGAAAAGTATCAGTTCAACTCCAATCTGAACCGCTGCACTCCCTCAACTTCCTCCCGGTCCCCCCGACCCGATGACTCCAGCACCTCCCTCTCTCGTAACTCTGATATGTATCGTAAGATAAAGCATTCGTGTAAGCACTGTGTCCACACGGTTTGTCCAACACTGACATAACTGTGAGCAGAACGTTGGGATTAGTAACTCATCTAGGGGTTGGGTAAACTTGTAAGTCCCTCAGTGCCTAAAGTAAATGAAACTGATTGCCGGCCCAGGGCTAAAGGACTTAGTAAGGGTGCCGCTGAAGTCGTAGTTCGCAATGCCCAATTAGAGCCTTGGAACGCTTGTCATCTTGTTACTGATAGTGATTTTGTGGGCCCTGAGTGTGATTCGAACCGCTTGAATGGAGCAGAACTAGCACGACCTCCCAACCCCACCCGGCACGCACCATCAGCAAACATTCATCACCTTTGCAAGCCGTGTCCCGCCATACGTTCAATCGCTCATATTTAAGGCAGCAGTAACATCAGTCCGGGCGGTTCCCGGAGTCCGGGGCTTCATACGGTGTCACCCAGCACCGCAGGATTTTCATCAATGTGATCATGAACGCGGAGGCCCAAGACGTATTGCTATAATGAGGCTCCCCAAGTTATCGTCCCACGCCACCTTCGTAATCTGCGCTCTGCTATTGATTTCTGCAATTGTGCCAGCCCGAGCCACCCAGCCCAAGTCGCCCAGCCCCGCCCCGCCCCGCCCAGCCCCGCCCAGCCCCCTTCGATGCCCGGGACGGAGAGCCGACTGTTCTCAGCTGGCCAGCTGTATCCGGGTGTCGTGTGCGAATATCGGCTCGGGCACCAAAGATGTTGTGGTCCACTTTCCTATTGGCTCTGACCCCCATAGCTGCAAACCTGAGGATACGCTTTCCTGGGTAAGGCCGAGATAGCGAGCATATCAAGCCAACAAAACTGCGCCTGAGGGGTTCGCTCGTACCAGTGTGCCGAGATATGTACGTCATGCCGTTCCTGACGATGTGCCCTGAACCTGTACGCGATTGCTTGCTTGGGGACGTCACATGGTTGCGGTGGTGCGGTTTGATTGGCAAGCTTTCGTTGTCCAACGGCTGCACACACATGTGAGACACTACTACTATATTGCTCCGATGGCTGGGCTAAATCCTGCAGGTCTGCTGTCGGGATCCCGTTACCTATGGCGGAGGCAGCTGCACCCCAGTGTACTGGTGCGCTTCTACGGCTGGCGGCGATGAGTGCGGGGGGGGGAGAGTGAGCGTATCTGGATATCGCCATGCTGCTTGATTGGGGACAGTGCACGCTTGCTGCTGCTGATGGGCATTGAGTGACAGTTGCAAGTTTGGTTGCGCCCGTGGAAGCCCTGGGTGAGGCAGCCGTGCGAGTGCCTGAAATACACGTGTAATTTGCACGGACGCGCTCCAATTACCTTACAACCTCCTCCTGCTGTCCTCCGACTGCCCTGCCTGTGCGCAGCGACGGAGCATTGGATTCAGGCGTCTGCACAAGTGCTACACGGGTCACGTATCAGGTATGGTCCTGCAAGTAAGCGTCCTTGCCATGGAGCCTCCATAGAGCATTCGTGCCCTCCGTCTATTTACCGGTGCAGCGGGCATCGTGATATCCCGGGTACATGCCACTGGTTGTTGCCGGTACTCTGCCTGCGTCAACGGCATGGCTCACAAGGATGGCTGCCGCACCCTATCCAATGTCGCTGTCACACAGGTTTCCATCAATCAGACCTCATTGAAGCTCCAGGTGAGGCGCTGGGCACGAGAGTATATGTACCCGGAGGCGCTGAACACTTCGCAGGCTCGTAGATGGTCCCCACCCGCACGCACTGTCCTTGGTGCCGCGTAACCTGCCCGTGCGTCTTCTGGTTGCCGCACTGCATCTTTGCACTTGGTCCCTGACTGCCCTCTACCCACTCAGATCCATGACGGTTATTTCACCGGCGACACGGAGTGTAGCGGCATTGGAGCCGGTCAGGGAGAGTGCTGCGCCGGGTTCGGAAACGGGAGGTGTCCCTCCGTGTGCACCTTGATGGTGCACCTTCAAGAGGTATGCCTTGGGTAGGCCTTGGGCTTCCGGTGTATCATTGTGGCATGACACCCAATTCATGTTACATGAGGGGGCGCTGCTAGCTCCCAAATGTACGTGCGCAGATTCACAATCCCTGGATAATCAACGTCTTTGGCACCTGTCATCATCCTTAAACCGTCACATGGCCTCGTGCCCCCTGCACAGGCACCTGGATGCCAAGCTCTGTCGCCCGCAGCATCACCCCCCAGCCCGGAGCCGCCGTCGCCCGAGCCGCCCAGCCCCGAGCCCTCGTCACTTTCCGGCCCGCCCAGCCCTGAGCCACCCAGCACGGAGCCGCCCTCGCCTGCGCCGCCCGCGGCATCGCCCCCCAGCCCGGAGCCGCCGTCGCCCGAGCCGCCCAGCCCTGAGCCCTCGCCTTCCGGCCCGCCCAGCCCCGAGCCAC
>LSYV01000003.1:47547-67184 GCA_001584585.1 Gonium pectorale
GGGGAGGCCCGCCGGGCTGATCCGACCACTGGGCTGCTCTTGCTAGTCCTCACTCGAAGCATGCTTTGGGGACAGGCATGTGGCAAGGCTCATTGACCCTTATGCAATGGGGCAGGGTACACTCGGGTAAGCAAACCAGGCCGAATGTTCCATGTTGTGGTGCGTAGTGTGAAGCCCGCCAGGCCACGGGGCAGGCCCGCCGGGCTGATCCGACCACGTAGGGCCCCTCGCCGGGCTGATACGACCACGTAGGGCTCCTCCTACAGGTCTCCTACGTGGCGGGGCTGCTGGGGCCCGCTTGCGAGTCGCCGTCTTTCCACGTGCATTCCGGCCCCGCCCCGTCAGCCAGCCCAGCGCCCGCCTGGGCCCAAATCCCCGTAACTCGCCATGATCCTGACCCTGATACCACCCTCTCACACACCCGCTCACTCCGTCCGTCCCAGCCAGCTGCCAAAACTCCAGCCCCACTCCACCCCACCGCACCTTGCGCAGCTCGTTGCACAGCTGGCGCAGCACCGCCGCACGGTGGCTGCCCGGCCGAACGACCCGCGGGTCGGCCAGCGCCTCGTAGTTGCGCGCGAGCGCCGTGCGGTACGCCTCCGCCTGCGCGTCGCTCAGCTCGCAGGGCACCTGCACTTCGCGCCGCGCCGCCACGTGCCGCTCCACCTCGGGGCCCAGCCGCCGGCAGCGGCGCGGCTCCAGCGCCTCCGCCATGCGCGTGCGGGCCACCTCCGCGGCCGCCTCGCTGTTGGCAAACTCGTCCGGGTCGTACGCCTACGTCGCGCACGGACGCACATGCATAATGTAACGCGGCAAGCCTCCGCAACTGCGACATGTCGGCATTTCCAGGCATCTCCTGCGCAGCCAACCTTTACAGCCGCCACACAGAGTCCATAGCGTCGTATGCGTTTTCCTTTTCAACACAGAGTCCATAGACCCAGCGCCGCAGGAGCGAACATCCCCACACTGCCGGATACGCCAGAGCTCGCGCGCCGTACCTTGCCTCACCCATCCCAGCCACCCATCCCACGCGCACCCACCCCGCCCTGCGCCCATCGACCCCACCCCGCCCGGCCCCACCTGCACGTCGGGCCGGATAAACTGCACGAAGCCCGCCACGTCCTCCAGCGGCGCCACCGTGGGGTCGGCCGCCATGACCAGCAGGCGGTGGCGGCCGCCCAGCTCCGCCAGCGCGCCCGTGCTGCGGCCCGTCACGCTGCGGCTGCGCTGCCGCAGGTCCACAACGACAGCCTCCCAGGGAACGGCCTGCGCATCCGGCAAACGGCCGGCGGTTACAGAGAGGCATAGGTGGTGACATCATGGGGACACGGCCACGGCCAGTCAGCTGGGTGGTAGAGATGTGGGGGTACTGCAAAGGCACGTGAGGCAGAGGTTAACACAGCGCTGACGTCCCCGCCTCCCCCGTGCCGCTCCATTACCCACGCTCCGTATACCCAAGACAACACATTCCCACCTTCAGCACATTCAGGTCCGACAGGACGTGCTCGTAGCCGGCTATCACGACGTCCGCCTTGGGTACCTGCCGAGGTCAGGGGGAGCCGGGTGACGGACAAAAGGGACGGGGCCGGGAGCAGCTTCCGAGGCATGGGGCTAGGAGCCCCGTCCGTTGCGTCGTCGTTGCAACCCGCCTCAACAGCACGGATGGGCGTACAAAGGGAACGCGGGGCGGTTAAGCCCACTCTGCCGCCCCACCTTGCCGTTCCTGAGCCTGTCGTGCCTTTCCTGCCCGCCCGCGCACCTTGCTGGGGCAGTCATCGCGCCCCCGCCCGAACGCGCCCTTGCGGTCCATGGACGGGGGTGACAGCCACAGCTCCTGCTCGTGCAGCAGCCCTCGCACCGCCGCGCTGCCCCGGTACACCACCACATTTACGCCGGGGCCGGGGCTGGGGGCGGGGACCGCGCCCGCCGAGGGCCCCGAGGGCGACGACGCCACGGGGCCGCCCGCGCTGGAGTGGTTGGCCGCAGGGCCGCCGTTGGCAGTCGGCCCCGGCGCGGCGCCCTGCGCGGCGCTGCCGGCGGCCCAATAGCTCCACTCGCCCTCCCAGAAGTCCAGCACCGACTGAAGGCAGGGAGAGGGCCGAGGGCAAGCAAGTAAGAATAAGAACGAACGGATGAACGGTCCACGCACCCAGGCTCCTCCTCCCTCGGCGTGCTGACTCTTCCCTCCGCTGCTCTCCCGCCCCATGCCGCTGCGACGTACCTGCGGTGCCACCACCAGCAACGGCCCGGTCACCTTGAACTCGTGGCTGCAGGGCGGGGCAGCACGGGCGTCGGCGTGTGAGACCACAGGGCAGGGAAACTTCATTTCCACATCGCACGGACGACCGAAGAGGCGGCTTTGGATCAAGCCGTTACGCGCGCCCATGCAACGGGCACGGGCCCGGTTCCGGGCCCACCCCTGCCCATTCCCGAAGCTCGCATGAGGCACTGCAAACCCACATGAGGCACTGCAGGTAGGCCGTGACGGTGGCGGTCTTGCCCAGGCCCATGTCGTCCGACAGGATGGCGTGCTGTCCCGCAGCCCACATCCGCCGCAGCCAGTTCAGGGCCGCCAGCTGGTGGGGCTGCAGCAGGCCGCCCGTCACAAAGGGAGGCTGGCAGGGCAGGTCCGCCAGGGCAACCGACTCGGGGCCCGACAGGACGGGCCCGGGCGCCGCCGAGGGCGCGGCAGCGGCGGCGCGCGCCTCCGCCGCCGCGTCGGCCGCGGCGCGGGAGGCCTTGTGGAGGGCGCGCTTGCAGCGGGCCCACATGGCGGTGTGCAGGGCGACGTACTCGGGCTGCAGCAGGTGCTTGTTGCCCTCGGCCTGCGGGTGGGGTCCGACGGTGGTGAGCCGGGGCGGTGGACCGGGGTGGTGGGCAGCGGTGCGGTGCGGCGGCGGGACGTGGTTGCGTGGATGGCTAGGGCGCAGGTGGTGCGGTGCGCTGGCCTCTGCCAGGGGAGAGACGCAGGGACAGGGCGCGGCGCGCAGCATGGAGGCAGCCCACCGACGTAGTGTGCGAGTTCATAGGTTGGACGCGGACGAGGACCCACTGGCAGCCAATAGCCGGTGCGCGTCATGCAGGCAGGGGGTGACTCCTCGCATCGGTGGCACGGAGGAAGCCACGCCCGCGCCGCGGACGCGACAACCCTCGCACACCCACCTCCCACGTCGCGTGCTCGTAGCCCAGCCCCGTCCACTTGATCAGCACCTCCCAGCCGGGCCCGACCGGCGACGGGCGCCGCGACACGAAGCGCTCCGGCCGCGTCCAGGACTCCTCCACCCGAATGCACGGCCGGTCGCCATAGTGCTTCTTGAAGCTGAGCAGCTTGCGGCGGGCCATGCCCGCCAGGGCGCTCTCCTTGAGCCACTCGTTGTGGATGTGGCTCTTGTGTGCCCACTTCACAAGGTACTCGGGCTCGCGGTCCGTGGCGGCGGCGGCCGCGGCGCCGTCAGCTGCCGTGCCGTCGGCGGCTGCGCCGCTGACGCCAGCGGCAGCAGCGGACGCATCAGCGTCCTCGCCGAAGCCCAACAGTGCCGCGGCTGCGTCGGCCTCGTCGATAGCGGCGCGGTCCGATTGGCCGCCGCCGCCACCTGCCGCGGCGCTGGCGGCAGCCGCGGCCTTGCTGGCGGCCGCAGCCGCAGCGGCGGCCACGCTGGCAGCCGCGACGGCGTCGGCGATCGCCTCGGCGTTGGGCGAGCCCTCGGCGGAGCTCTTTCGCAGGCGGTCCAAGATGCGGTGCCGCTCCTGCCCGAGCTGCCGTTGGCGGTCCCTGTCAACCGGAAACGGGCAGGGACGGGAACGGTTACGCAAGGCCGGCTCTTGTTGCCAACGCAGCCCAAGCCTAGCGCCGCAGCAGCCGCAGCCGACAGCTGTACCTTCCAGGCAAAGACCTTCGTGACGAACAACTGCCCGCAACGCCGTCTGCTGCTTCCAGCTCGGAAGCAGCCCCCTAGTCTGTCCCAACTTGCGCTTCGCCTCCTCACCGCTCCTGCTGCTTCTCCTGCTCCGACAGCGGGAAGCGCCAGCCGCAGATGGCCTCCACCACGTTCTTCTGCACGGGCAGCCCGCCGGCGCCCAGCGAGAAGGCGTCTGCGGGGTTGACGTAGGCCGACTCGAGCGGCAGCTCGTCCAGCAGCTCGTCCTCGTCGTCGCTCGTCCTGCATACGAGCGGCACCCCGTCATCCTCGCAAGGCCCATCGCACCACGCTCCACCAGATGGGCGGCACCCCATCGTCTGTGCCCCTCGAGGCCGGCACAGTCCAATGTGCATCCCGGCGGTCAACGACTCCTCCAAGGCCCTCGGTGTTTCAGGTCTCGTGCCCAACCCTCCCGCGGCACGCACCTTGACGCCATGCCGCGCCGCCCCCGGCCGCGGCCTCTCCCGCCGCGGCCCCTCCCGCGCCCGCGCCCTCGCCCGCCGCGCCCACGGCCGCTGCCCCGGAAGCTGCGCGCCGCCGCCGCGGCCGCCTGGTAGTGCGCTGACGGGCCCCAGCCGCCGTCCGAGTCGCTCTCAAAGTCCTCCTCCGCGGCCGTCATAGCATCGTCCTCCCCGCCGCCGGCGCCGCCTCCACCTTGGGCGCTGCCCCGGCGGCGCCGCCATCCTTCCCAGACTGCTCCGCCGCCAGGCGCATGGCCGCCTCTAGCGTGCGCAATCGAGGTGCGCAGGTTCTGGTCCACCACGGGCCCCGCGTCCTCGCCGCTGCCGCTCACGTCGCCCACGTGAAAGGGCTTGATGCAGTCCAGCGGCAGCCAGGCGTACTCCGCCTCCTCGTCCTCCTCCTCCTCGCCTGCCGCTGTGAGGGAGTGGGCGCGGGCGGGTGGTTCCTCTTCAACGTACCACGATGCCGTTCCTGCATGCCTCCCTCCCCCGGCTGTGCCACACACGTACATCCAGCGCCCCGCAATACCCGCCAGCCCTCCACAGCCGTCTTCTCCTCCGTCACCATTTCCGATCCCCCAACCGGCCCCTCCCAAGCATCCGAATGCTCATTCCCAGACCTCATTCCCAGCCTGCGCCTCCCTACTTACGTGCCATCAATTCAGGCTCAGGATCCGCCCCTCCCCACCTAACCGCCCCTCCCCAGCCGGAATCCCCCACCGCGCCCTCTCCGCTCTCGGCTCTCTCTCACCCATGCCCAGCGCCCGCATGCTGGCCGCCACGATGCCCTGCGCCGTGTCCAGCCGCTCCTCCACCTCGCCCGGGATGCCCTTGTTGGTGAAGAACACCACCGGAATGTACAGGTGCACGGACGCGTGGCCGCCGGGCGGGGGGCCCACCTCGCGCGGCACCGCACGCCGGCGCACCACCTTGGCCGGCCACCAGTCGTGGCCCTCCACCTTGGCCCACACCACGCGGCCGGGGCGCAGCGTGTCGCGCGGGTAGGGGAAGTCGGGGCGCTGCAGGACCACCTGCTCGCCCGGGTCCACCAGGCCCATGATGCCCAGCTAGGGGGGGAGCGGGTGGGAGGGGGGCGGGTGGGAGGGGGCGGGGGCCGCAGGCGACGGGGGGCGGGCGGAGAGACCCGTGAAGAACGACAGCGGGATGGGGGAAGGAAAGTCCTTCGGCGTGCATCGGGGGGCCGAGGTCGGGCAGGGTGGTGGCCCCGGGCCCGTGAGGTCCGTAGTGTTCGTCCAGGGAGTGGCGTGGGCCGCTGGGGCATGCAACTGCAAGTGCGCTGGAAGGGAGTCAAGGCATGGTCGCTTTGGACGACAACCTGTGCTGCTGCGGTCACGACAGAGGGTGCAGAAAGAGGCTTTGTGTGCAGTCCGCCGGCCAGCCCTTCATGGGGCAGTTCAGGGGCGGCTTCCCGCCACCACTCACCTCGCCCTCATACGCATCCCCCTCGCCCGCCACGCCCATGCCCAGCAGCGCCTCCGCCGCCTCGTTGACGCCCTTGAAGCCGCGACCAAAGGCCCGCCCGCCAGAGCGGCTGCGGGCAAGGCCAGCGGCCGTGGCGCGCCCGCCGCGGCCACCGCGGCTTGCGCCCCGTCCGCCCCTGCCGCCGCGGCCGCCGCGGGGCGTCAGGCCACGGCCGCGACCGCCCCCTACCCGGCCCCCCCGGCCACCTCGTCTGCCAGACCTGCGGGATGAGCCCAAAGCGGCAGACGTAAAGATAGCTGCCTGCCGGTACAGCTGCCTTCCGGTACACGCTTTTTACGGTGCCGTGCCGGAATCGTGTCTATCGACGACTGCACAAGCAGTCCCGTCAAAATAAAAAATTCTATATCAAAGGACCGAGGACGAGCGCTGCCCCACCCTTCGCCATCGTAGTAATCGGGCTCCGTCTCCTCAAAGGGAGGATCCTCGTAGTGAGCCTCGTGGTGCTGATGGAGATGCTGAGCATCTTGTTGCTGCGAGTGCAGGCAGCGAGGTAAGAACGCGAGACAGCCCGCCGTCGCGGAAATGTGCGCGGGGCTGAGACAGCCCAGCCTCACCTGGTGAGCCAGGATTTCGTCAATTTCTTCGCTTCCGAGAGCTTGGGAGCTCATGCAAGATGCGTGAAGCGGGTCCCAGATGTTTTGAGAGCACTCCCAGGTTTCAGGCAGCTGATCATCCTTGACGTAAAAGGGGACCTGTGCGAACAAAGTACAAAGAATAATTGCAATGCAACGGTCATGGCACACCGTTGAACACTTGCACGGGCTCCACTCGAGAACATGCCGCACCTTTCTCCACTTGGCACACTTGTTGCACTGTACCCATTTCTGCATTTCCGGGCGTTGTCCGGAGCGTTGCCGGCCAACCGCGTCGCCCAGGTGACCCAGGGTCACACCCTGCCCACGGAGGTCCTCCCGGCTGCAAGCATTGGCATGCCCAAGTCAGTATCAATCACAAGCCATGTCATATGAAAGCTGCTCCGGACTAGCCACGAATGCAAACACACACACACGGGGTCTGCGCAAGCGTGCGACATCGCACCTTGCCGCCGCAGCCGAAGCCAAAGCGCCCAGCGCATCAGCCATTTCATGCATCTCTGCGTCCGCATCCACGGCGGACATTGTGGCGCGAGCGCCTACGCAAATTGCGTGCGAGCGGCCAGCAGCATTCAGCAAAATACATGCTCGTGGCAGGAATAAATGCTGCCAATTTTGAAGCAATTTGGCTCGGAACGCTCACGAGGGAAGGGTCAAAGTCTAATTGCCAACATCGCTCTGAACACCGCGTGCTCTAGCGCTCAGCATTGCTAGAATCAGAAGTTCTAAACAACATATAAAATTAACATTGATGCATGATTTGGCGACGCTGCAGGCGTGCGTCCATAACGCAGACGTCAAACCCGGCGAACTCACCTTGTTTGATTAAGGATCCAGATTAAAGCTTTAGCCTTCAGGTCCAGTGCATATCCAGGATACTTTGACTCAACAGCAAGTCGCGGCAGGCGCCAATTTCCTACGCGGGACCTCGCGCAGTATAGTCATTACGTCCAGTCAGCACCAAGTAGTCATCTCAGTACTAGCAGTAAGGAATTAAAAAGACTCGTGCGAGTAACACCGTGACCGCCGCGTGCCGTACGGCGGGTTACGGCTACCCAAACCCACACCCCCACTGACACACGCACCCTCCAACATACGGAGAAATAGCACACAAACTTGTATACAGCTATCCCTCGCGCCTCTCCCGGGCATGTGCAGCCTCCCCGGAGCCGGAGAGTTGTGTCCTTGCCTAGTCCGTGGCTTCCCATCCTCGGCCCCAGCGGTCATCGCGTCAGTCCAATGCAGAAGTTCCTCCCTTTATGTGTCCTCCACCATCCTATAAGGCGCCAAGCCGTATCAGCCGTGTCACCGCACGTGTTACAACGCCCGGTAGTTTAGCTGGGGTTTAGGTTGGGTGACGAGTTGAAGGCGTCTTTGAGGGACTGTGCTTTCTGGATTAACTTTCAAGTCCTGCTCCTCTGTGGGGACCAGCGCAGTTGCACGCTTGGTTCGGCAGTTTGAGCATTATGGTGGGAAAATGGTTTGGGATTTCGTCGGTTTCCGCTATAGTTGAGGGCAGCCCAAATCCCGGCCTCTCCTGCAGCCCGGCAATCCTCAACCTGTAGATATGAGCGTATGATCATTTTGGTATGTCCGTGACCGACCCCAACCCTCATCCATATCTATAGCACACCTCCTAGGGGAGAGGAGATGTCTTCCTCCCTGTGCCCCTTGGGTCCCATCTGTTTCTCTCTTGTCTCCTCTTGGTTTTGTCGTCCCGTCTTCCTGTTGGTGAAGGGCCCCTTCTCCTCGTATACGTGCCGCCGGCGTTTGGTCTTGGCTGCCGTGGCGCGCTGTAGTCGAGGCAAGTTCTCGGTGGTTCTCTTCACGGCAGGGGTGTATGCCTCTCTCGTTTGTCTGCACCCTGTCTTGCCTCTCATACTGTAACCTATCCTACAGGTAAGAAAAGCGCAATCACATGATTGGGTACCGTACGCCGGATGTGCACTTCATGGCGTCAGCTGCATGCTTCAAAGCGACGCCGGCCTAAGAGCTGAAGACTTCCCGTGCAAGACAGCGAGCTCAGGCTGAGCAATCACAAGTGTATCGGTGTGTGCCTAACAGCCGTAGGGTTTATGCTCAACGTGGCCTTGGCGCCGCGGCTGTTGCGCCCTCGGACACGGCCATGAGATGGGCGAATGCAGGCGGGGCTCATGATCCGACCGATGTGTAACAGTGATTTACGGTGGATGGCTGTTGTGGCATCCCTGCATGCGTGGGCTCGTCAGGGCTGGGCCGCAGTGTAGCCGAGCTGCAGGCCAAGCCCCCGTTGCACGCATCAAGTAATGCATACGCCCCCGCGCGCCCCCCGACCGTCCCCGACTGATGACGGTATGCCGGGTTTGCCACGCCTCAAGTCCTGGGCGGTGGGACCGTGAGCGGGCCTGCGCCTGGGCCAACTCTTAAACGGGAAGGAGCGGGTCGTCGCTCGACCCCCCGTCCAGATGCTAACTACGCCAAGAGCAACGCCTTTGCGCCTTGTGCATTGCCCTTTCCCCGATTCGTGTTATTTGCACTTCGCCCCACGCCTTCCCTCCCCTGCAGTGATGGGTGCGTCCCCTCCGGTAACATTACGAGAAATGATATGCTTGATCCATACGTAGTGATCCCCGATCACAATACGCGTGCGGTGGTGTCGTGGACGAGGTCGCATGCCGGCCTGGGTCGCACATTTGGAGTCGGCCATCGTCAGGCAGCTGCGCCAAAGCGGCTGCACCATTGTACGTGGACTTGCTTACGCTTGCTTATCGTGAACGTAGAGTCCGCAGGAGACCGCAGGAGCAAAGAAGCTTCGTATACAACTCGGCCACATCCCGTACAACACGGGGCTTGGCGCACCGTTTGCAAATCATACAGTATACATATAACGTAATTGCAGCTCATGATACGTCTCGGTTCTACGGTCGAACCTGTACGCAGAAACCGTCGGTCCCAACCACATAACCGCCCCTTACTTACCAAATCCCGGCCCCTTACTTTCTTACATCCCAACGGGCATAGTTCATCATTAAAATAATTGAAGAACTCACTATAATAGCGCACAATGGAACCTGACGGACCTTCGGCTGCTTGGCACGGGGTACTCGGGCGGCATTGCGTGTCGTGCCTCCTCTGGGTCGTGACATCATGTGGAGCCTTCACATTTGCATTATTTTTCTCGGTCTCTGCGACACCCTGGTATGAGACCGACGCCGCGAAGCTAGTCGCCTTCCGAGATGGACTTGGCATCGTATACAGACCCGACACGTCAAGCACGGGAGCAGCGACCCCTCTGCTCGATGGTGACACGAGCTTCATTGTGAGCTTGCGGTTCTCGTGGACGTTGTCGCCGTGTCGAGTTGGGACTAAACTTGTAGATGCACATGTCCTGTGAGGGGCATTCACTCCTAATTCGTTACAGTGTCACGCCATACGGTGTCACGCCATACAATAGGATGCGTGGTGAAAGTGCAGTGGCAGAGTTCAGCACGCCGTTTGGCGTGGCAGCAGCACTACTGCCCTATCATGCACGTGTCCTCCCCACCATCACAGCTGCTCTGGCAGTGGTGCGCCACCCTGGCAGTTGCACTCCCGATGGCACTGCTGGTTTGGCTCCGCTCGGGCGGCGACTCAGCACCCGCCGCCACCATCACCACGTCCAAGGTGCCGGCTACGCCTGGCGGCGCAACTGACACCCGCAACCCTACCTGGCAGCTTGGCGCCTTTACGCGGAAGGCAAGTGGAAGGTCGCGAGGGGGGGGGGGTAGGCAACGGAATGGCCGGTCGCAGTTGTACGCCAGCCGTACGACATGACTGGCTGGTCTGCTTTCCCGGGACCCGTTCATATGCGGCATGGACGGTACGACGCCCCTGCACTGCGCACATCCGTACTTCCGTTGAAGATGCGTAACGCAGTTGAGATGTCTCTCCACACGGCCCATTTCTGACGCAAGGTAACCCGAATATACATGACCGCGCACGCAGTGCCTCCGCCGTACGCGCCGCCTGTTGTCGTACCGCGTGCCCCCGCGCGGGCTGTGGCGTGCGATGGTGGGCCCCGACGGCCTGTCGGCGCTGGATGCGCTGCTGGTGGCCGTTTGGATCTCGCTGCACGCCATGTGGATCTACACGTCAACCGCCAGCATGCTAGAGCTGCGGAGCTCCATGCTGGCTGCTGCGTCGTCGCCGGTGACGGCAGGCGAGTCCTCCGACGCCGCCGGTACCATCAGATAGCTTGCGTGCGAGGGGGTATGTGGCCGCCATGCGCAGCAGGGCCCAAGCTGCTGGCCTGGCCTTGCGAGGTCTCCAGGGCCCTCAGCCCGTAGTTGAGCGCACGAGCCGACGCGCCGGCTAATTGTACCACAAATGGGCCGTATGCAAGTCTGACCAAGATCCACCGAGCCCGGGCCCCAGTCCCAAAAGGAAGTATCGCTTCGGTTCTCCCTGCGACCTGGTGCCGTTTAGCAATGGGTTGAAAAGGATACGCATACAACGAGCTTAAGTAAGGTCCGTCTGCTCGTATACCTCGCCCGCCATGCCTGGCTCGGCGCCCTGCTGGAAACATCACACCCTCGGGTGTGTATGTCCGTAGAGGCTGCCTTCCCCGTTTCTGGGTTTCTTTTCAAGTAACAATGGGTGTGCGTGCCTTGTGCTGCTGTGCATGCAGCTACCGAGCCGCCCTCAGCCCCGGCGACGGTCGCCTCGCAGCCGCCGGTGGCTCTGGCGGCGGCGGACAGCTCGTCGCCGGCTGCTGGTGACGCCAACGGCGAGGAAGACGGCGGCGGCGACTCGGGCGGCTACGACTGGCTGGCCTACATGATTGCTCTGCCGCTTTCCCAGTTCCTGACCGATGAGTAAGTCGGTGCGTGCCGCACGGCTGGTCCCAGTTGTCGTGCGGCAGCAGTGCTTGCGGTGATGTGCGCCTCGGGAAAGCCACTTTCAAATTCACCACTTCCTGCTCGTCCATCGTACTGGTTGGTTAACTCAGCAACTAACTAACTGACTACGTACATGAACCGCGTTGCAGTAGCAACGGCCAGCCGTCAGCCAACAGCGCGACCCCCTCTGTACGTCACGTACGCAGGATTGCCTACCTGGCTGGAATCGTGGGCCGGCTGGACGTGCTGCTCCTCTTCTTCCCGCTGCCCCGCTGCAACTTCCTGGCCTGGATGCTGGGGACCGAGTGGGGCACCCTCATCAAGTACCACAGGTAGGTATGCACGGCAATTCGTGCACATACGGCAGCTAGCCAAGCAAGGGCACGGCATACGGCATGTGCTTGACACGCAGACGCATGCGGAACGTCGTGCTGCCCTGCTGCCCCGAGCTTTGCTGGATAGATTCGTCCGCCAGCGTCGATTCTCAGCTTGCCTTTTCTGGTGACCTCGACTTATCCGCATCAAGCGAACCTTACCCTGCTGGCGGTCCCCAGCCCTTCACATTGCGTGCTGCCCCCTGCCTACCCGAGCCCCCACGATATGTATTGCCCACCGCTATTCTCCCAGGTGGCTGGGCCACGGCACCCTCATCGCCTTCACTCTGCACGGCGTCATGTACATGGCGCTGTGGGCGCAGCAGGGAGTGTGAGTGCCGGCGGTGTGTCTGTATGTATGGCTCGTTTGCGTCGTGGATGTCCGTAGAGGTTGCCTTCCCCGTTTCTGGATCTCTTTTCTTGGAAAGCTACGGTAGGAGAGACGAGGGAGAGTCGGCCCAGTGGTGAGAGGACGGAGCACCATGCATCGGGTGTTGGGGCGGTGTTGAAAAGGAAAACGCATACGACGAGCGTAAGCGCGAAAGTTGGGGCGGTGTTGAAAAGGAAAACGCATACGACGAGCGTAAGCGCGAAAGTTGGGGCGGTGTTGCGCAGCGCGCGCGGCCGGGCGTTTTGGGGGCAGGACGCACAAGGGAGCGTCGCGGCAAGGTTTCACGCCCTGCCTAGCGGGGCAGGGCGGGGAGGGATGGAGTGACCGCCGTAAGGAGGGCATAGCGAGGCCGGTTTGCCGGGTGCTGATTGGCACGGCGGCCTGTTTGTGTCAAAAAGGTGAACCGGAGGGAGCTGCCACTGGTAAGCTGTCGCTCCATCCGGCCATGGGTCGTTACACTGTTTGCGAATGCACCGACGACGCGAGTGTGCGCCTCCCTCGGTTGCTCTTGGAGCACGCGCTCGCCCAAGCGACCTCCATGTTGCCGTGACCGTGCCCGCTGCACACGCCTCGCAGGCTCGCCGAGGAGATGAAGTGGGGGACGTACTATGTGAACAATCGCGCAGGCATGGTCTCCCTGGCGGGGGGCTGGGCCCTGTGGCTCACCAGCCTGGGCCCGGTGCGCCGCCGCCTCTTCAACCAGGTGACTGCGCCGCTCGACGCCCCTTCTCTCACCCAGTCATCCCCCACGTACGGGAGAAGAGACCGGTCACACCGCAGACCGCACCCAACAGACGCATCCGCGCGCTCGGGCACGCATTGCTCTCCCCTCCCTCCGTCCCCCCGCCCACAAAAAGCGGTGGCTGCTGCGGCTGAAGCCCTGCCTTAGCAGCTTTACATGCTTTGGCTGCTGCGGCCGAAGCCCTGCTTTACACGTGGCGAGGGCACACCACGCAAGGCGGCATGCTGTGCTCCTTCGCCCCCCCCCCCCCAATATTCGCAATTCGTCCATGGCCCCCCCGGCTTTGACGGACGTGTAACCTGTAACCTGTGCTCCTGTGCGTGCGTGCATGTGCCGTACGTGACCGACTCCCAGGCCGTCCCCGCCGTGCTCCACGCCTACTTGCCCGCCTGTCTCGCTGCCTGCCGTGTGGCCCAGGTCTTCTACCCCACGCACATCGTCGGCGCGCTCGTCTTCATGCTCTTCGCCTTCATGCACGTGCCAGACATGGCGCCCTGGGTGCTGCCGGGTATGTAGGCGGCCGAGTGGGCGGGCGGGCGGGGGGGGGGCGAAATCGCGGCCGACGGCACGGAGCGAGGCAGGGAGAACGTGCACTGACCCAGATGGGCCCGCGCCTGTCAGCAGCGGAATGCTGCCGTGCCACTGCGGGGTACTAAGTTGCAACGGACGGTCGTCGAAAGCCGCGATGTCAGCGATTGAAGCGGCTCTCTGGAGCCTGATCCAGTGAGCTGCTCCGCTCCCGCTGCTGCCTCGGCATGCACCGAGCCTACCTGATCAATGGCGTCCGCTTGACGGCCCACCCACACACGCCACGTTTAAACACGCTGTAGTGATCGCTGCGTGGCATGCTTGAACACGCCGTCACGCATATGGTACATACACACACACACACACACACCACGCAGGGTCCATGGGCTACCGGGTGCCGGCTAGGTTGCGCGGTGAGAGCTCGGGGTCGCAGCCACACACACCGCGCACCGCGCCACGCAGGCGTCTTCCTGTACCTGCTGGACGTCGTGCTGCGCAACATCCAGCCCTGGTTCAACGCCACCTCCGTCACCACCGCCGCCAACGCGCAGCTGTCGGCGGACGGCAGCCTCGTGACCCTGGCCATACCCGCCTGCGAGGTGAGACCCCCACCCCCGCGTCCAACGTGTGCGGGAGGGTGGGGCCGGGCGGTCGGGCGGGCTCCTACCCCAGGCGATATGGACACCGATGCGTTCGGGCTGGGCCTCACGTCGTGCAGCCGCCCCGGGGCCACGCAGGCCCACTGCCGCCCACCCTGCCTGCACCCCGGCACGTCTCCTCCCGTCCGGACTCATCCACGGTCCAGCCACTCCAACGAATCCACTAGTCTGTCAATGTCTTATGTGCGCGCGCGCTCCAAACACCAAACAAACGCCTTCCACCCTTCCGTGTGTGTGCGTGCCTGCGGGCCCTCGCAGTCTGTGCACTGGGTCGCCGGAGACGTGGTGTTCCTCAAGGTCCCCTCCGTCAGCCGCTGGCAGTGGCACCCCTTCACCGTCGCCTCGTCGCCGGCGGCCAGCGGCCCCTCCTCCCGCAGCGGAGGCGGCCAGCAGGCCCTGGTGGTGCACATCAAGCGGTACAGCCGGTGGACCAAGGTGCGCTCCGCCCGTGGGGCGTGAGGAGGAGTGGTTCGACTGGCCGCACGAGCGGTGTGGCTGCACCGCCGATTGCACCCTGCTCCCATACGGCTGCTTCTCGCCCGGCATGCGCCCGACGCGCACGCCTCGCTCTCATCGCCCTTGTGTCAGCCGTCGCCACCTGCACTCTTTGCCGTCTCCTCCAAACCCAGCCGGCCCATACTGCTCGGCCCGTCGCTGCTGCCACGCCCCACGCACGCCCGCAGCGCTTCCTGGCCCTCCTGGCCGCCGACCCGTCGCCCCACGCCCTGTACGTGAGCGGCCCGCACTCGCCGCCCGGGTCCGGCAGCGTGGCAGACAAGCTGTTAGAATACGACAGCGCGGTGCTGGTGGCGGGAGGCATCGGGGTGAGGCGGGGCGGCGTCATCGGGGTGGAGGTGTGGGAAAGCGGGGCTGGCGCATGGGGCATGGCTGGAGGTGCTTTTGGTGGTCGGGCGGGTGTCCGATCTGGCTGCGCAGTTGCGAGTAACGTCCTGACACAAGTGCTTTTTTTGTTCACGGTTGTCGTGTTCCCGCGCAGGTCGCGACCGTGTTGCCAGTGATCCGTGAGGCTATCGCTCGCCGCCGACGCGGCCAGCCGGCGCGCCCGCGCCGCGTGAGCCTCCTGTTCGTGAGCCGCAACGCCGAGGAGCTGTCGCTGCTGCCGCCCGACGTCGTCCGCGAGGCAGCACGGTGCGGCCGTCCCGCGCGCACAACAACAATCTGGGGCTGGCCGACCTGCGTCACGGCATGCTGCATACGCTCGCACGGTGCACGCTGTACGACACGCCACACACGCACAGTGACACCAGCAATACCCGGTTCAGTTAGCAGCAGGGGTTGGCAGGCTCTGGACCGGGAGGAGGGTGGGGCGCAGTGAACGTTGGGTATTACGGTGGCAGCGGGTGGTCCGACCGTTGCAGTCGGCCCCTACAACCGCGCAGGGATGGCAAGGACTCGTGGCTCGACGTCCGCCTTTTCTGCACCGCTGCGCCCGCGACCCATGGCGCGCCCGCCGCTGCGGCCGCCACCGGCGCGTCTGACTCCCGTGGAGGCATCGAGAAGGCGCCGTCGACGCAGGGAGCTGGCTCCAGCCGGCTGGCGGACTTCTATTGGCCAACGCACGCGGGTGCGCAGCCTTCACCGATCGCATCCACGAGGTGAGCTGCTCGGCGTCGGGAGGCGCCGCAAATCGTAGTAGTCTCATTCCGGGGTAATGGCGACCCTGGCCGGCGCAGCGCCAGCGCCGCAGTGCCACCGTTACGCTAAGGCATACAACAACACATGGATTGAATGCGGTCCCGCCGCCTCGTGCCGCAGGCCAAGGCCGCTGTCGAGTGCGTACGTGCTCGGCCCCCTGACGTGGGCGCTGGCGGTGGCCCTGAGCTTCACGGGCGGCTTCGCCGGCCTGCTTGCTTGCAAGGCGTACGACGCGCACCAGGACCGTACGGTGCTCGTACGGGAGGACCTGGCGTACCTGGGCTGTCTTCAGGTGGGTATTACAGAACGGGCACGGGGTTAGGGTTTAGGGTTTTACGGAACGTGCAAGGACGGCACAGAACGTAACGGGCACGAGCACGGGCACCAAGCGAGAGCGGAAAGCATGGTGGCTCGGACCTGGGGTGTGGGTTGAAGGGATCGTACAGCACACTCGCGCTGCGTTCTCGCAGCACACAGCTGCGGGTCATCGCTGGCGCTGTGCCGCGGTGCGGTTAGCTCCCAGGTTCACCAACCGCCAAGTACCAGCAGCTCCGCTAACCGCTGACTCGAAGCTGCCCAGCCGCCGGCATTCCTGCGAGCGTGTCCAGAGCCTCTGATGCCCGTTGCCTGCGCGCTGAACCGCCAACCCGACAGTTTGCGGCGCTGGGCTTCGGCGCCATGTTCCCGCCTGCCGTGCTCATGATGTGCGTCCACGCCACCCAAACCAGGTATGCACACAGCCGTCACGGGCTGCCGGCTAGGATGCCTATGATACCTACCTTTTAGACCTGTTTCCTGCACTTCGTCACGCATACGTAACACAGCGTGGTGCCGTCGCTTCGTCAGCAGTCCGTGCCGTCCGCCGTGCGGGCCACCAACATCGTGCCTGCCATGAACACAGCGGCTGTCTGGGGTTAGTCCCCGCGTCCCCGGCTTTGCGTCGCCGTGTTGCCCCCATGCGATTACCTGCTCGCTCCTGCGCCCTGCAGGCCCCCCTCGCCAGTGTCGCCACCCGCACACAAGCTGAACTCACGCATGTCGCTCGACCACCGCCCCTGCCCGATGCGCGTGTGCGTATGTGTGTGTACGTGTGTGTCCTGTAGGCGCAGCGAGGGGAGCCGGCGGTCTGCAGTTTACCGCCTCAAGCGGCCCATGTCGGCGGTTGTGGCGCCCCTGTACGCGCAGCCGTGGACCGGCTACTACGACGGCGGTGGCGGCAGTGGCGGCAGCGGCGCCCAAGCAACAAAGTCTTTTCACGTATCGGCCAGCTCTGCGTCCCGCTGCCTGGCCGTTGCCGCTCCCAGCGGTGCCGCCGGAGCTGGCGGTGCCAGCGGCGATGCCTTCGGCAACCGCGGCAGCGGGTGCGCGGATCCTGAGAAGGGCTGTGGATATGATGCTGACGGTGGCGGCTACGGCGGCGAGGTACCTGCCATGCCGTCGTCCCTGATGGAGCACGGACGGCCGGACATCGTCAAGCTGCTTCGTGATGCGGCCGCCTCGGCGGCTGTCGGCGCTGGCGCTGGCGCCGGTGGCCTTAGCGACGGCGGCAACGGCGCTGACCCGGCAGTTGGGGTCTTTGTGGGCGGTCCGGCGGCCCTGGTGGCCGCGGTCCGGGAGGCTGCGGCTGAGTCAAATGGGGTGTGGCGCGGCCGCGATGGGCGGGCGTTCCTCGAGGTGCATTCGATGAGCTTTGACCTGTGACCGGATCTGGTGTGCAGCCGCAAGCGACGCCTCGTGTGCATAGCTTTCTCAGTGACCCGCCACACTCTTCAGTCTTCACCATCCATGGCTTTGTCCAGCACACATAGGGTTCATCAAGTGTGTTGGCCTTTCATAAGGTCAGGAGCTGCATAGCAGGGGTGCTCCATTCCTTCAACTGTGCGAACAGCTCGACTGCTGGAGACCAATATTGCAGCGTGCCGTGCGTACAGAAGGACTGCAGCGTGACTGAGCGGTCCGGCCGGGCCAGGCCAAGCCAGGCCAGGCCAAGCCAGGTGCCATGCGCAGTGTTAGGTTGTGTGAAGGGCACACTTGCCTTGGTGGGCGCGGACGCGTACGGCACGATCCTTCATGTTGCCGTATACGTGGGAAGAATGGTTTGCATCGCGTGCGCGGTTTGCCACTGACCGATGGTGGGGTCGGGGGCCAATCGGCTCGCGTGGCCTGCAACGCCTCTGCAAGGAGCGAGCCTGTAATCTGTATCTACTCTCAATGGGTTGCTGCGGCATGGAGGGTCCACGGCAGCACAACCCCGCGATGGCACGAGGCAGTGGAATTGTTGACATGTGTGCGATGAATGGCGTATGGGGCATTGTGAGGCACCCCTCGGGTGGCCCCGTACTCGGCATGCACACATACTACGGTATGCGTATGCGTTGTTCCTTTTCAACATACTACGGTGAAGTTGTGGAGGGGCTGGAGCTGCCCCACACTGTAGCTATAACTGTAACTGTATGTAGGTTCGTGCCCTTTCGGCTGGCTAGTAGGCGCCACGAAGGAACATGAGGAGCCCTCTTGTTGTGAACTAATGCTTCCCGGTGCACAACGTGTCGTGAACACTCCGCTTACGCTCAAGAAACAGTGGACCAGAGTCACAACATCTGTTACCAGATGGGAGAGGTATCCGCTGTGCCGGCCTGTTCTTGCAGGGTTGACGGCGGATGACAGAAGAGGGCATCCAACGCGTCCGCAGACGTCCGCAGCCCCGCCAAACTTACTCCGTCTCGGGGATCCAGACCCCACGTGTGTCTGCTGTCTTGAGGAGGGCCAGCAGCGTAGTGGCCCGCTCCCAAGGCAACAGAGCCATGTACAAGAACCCTAACCGTCTGTGCTCTTGGGTCCGCAGGGTCCAATCTTTGAGGCCCCTCGTCCCGCACACGCCCGCGCCCAGAAGCATGCGAGAGTTTAGACATGAGCTCCGTACGTACGAGCCAGGCCACGTGGTCTGGTACTTCGTTGGCTACGGCTCTGTGTGTAAGAATGTCGGCAAATACTGGAAACAGATACACATTATTACTGTCAACTTTCCTATGCTTAGACGATCCTGCGGCTCAACCGTTGCAAGACCGCGCGCACAGCGGCGACCAAGCGGTCGTGTCATCTCACAAGCGTGTCCTTTTAGAAACATATTGAGCACAAAAACAGTCGACGACTTTCCGTTCAAGCCGCTTCCTGGCGGCACGTCCTTCAGACTTCTGCTGGGCCTGAAGCAATCCGACGCCCCTTGGCTGGACCTCGACGATGACAATGAATTACTCTTAGACCAACTGGATCAGAGGGCCAGGCACATCGACCAGCGGCGGGGCGCTGTCGTTCAAATAGTCGACGATGAGGTGCGTGGAAAACCCTACCTGGCGCGGTTAGGCTATCCCACACCATACGGCCCCACTGCGTCAGTCCGCATCATCCCACACGTTTCCACACGCAGCCGCTGGCCGCCGAGGCCGGACGGGAGCTTTTGGAGCAGCTGCTGCGGGAGCTGCCGGAGCGGCAACCCACCCGCTTCCGCCTGGAGGGTGCCCGCCTCACCAACCTACTGACGGGTGAGGAGACTTCCCTGTGAGGAAGGGAGGGATCGAGAGAGGGAGACGGGGCGATCCGAGCTTCATGCGCCCGTCAAGCAAACCGCGGCTTCAGCGCCGCCTTGAGTTCAGTTCACAGACGCGCGGCGGCCACTTGTGCTCCTCTGTGTTGTACTGTGGAGTGACGCGGCCCAGGGTCATCCTCAGCGCTGAGGATGACCCTGGGCCGCGTCACTCCACAGTACAACAAAAGGTGCGCCCACTACGAGGGCCCAGAACTCCTCCTCCGTCTCACCTCCCCAGCGGCCCCAGACTCCGCCAGTACCTCGCGCCCGATGCACCCTCCGCATATCCTGCCACAGTTCTGGGGCAGGGGCTGCTCCTCACTGCCAGCCCCTGATCCCGGCCATGACCGATCCGGGAATCGAACTCA
>LSYV01000003.1:67274-77289 GCA_001584585.1 Gonium pectorale
GTCAAGCAAACCGCGGCTTCAGCGCCGCCTTGAGTTCAGTTCACAGACGCGCGGCGGCCACTTGTGCTCCTCTGTGTTGTACTGTGGAGTGACGCGGCCAGGTCATCCTCAGCGCTGAGGATGACCCTGGGCCGCGTCACTCCACAGTACAACACTCTGTGATTGCCGCTTCCTCACAGGCGACACGGCCGACCCGTGGGTCGACCCGTTGGAAGTTGCAGGTCGTGTTACGCAGGTAGGGAGTTGGGCGGCCCTGTCTCTAGCTTTGGGATGTGCGAGGCTAGCCTGGTTACACATCAAATGATCCCTTAACTCCCGCCACGCGCCTGCCCCGTGTCCCCTTCTTTACCTTGCCTTGCATGAGGTCGGGGTACAGGGCAGGTGCCGGCATGGAGCAGCATCCTTGGCCACTGGTCCGCACCCGCGGCGCCAGGTGCAAGTGCGCGATATTCCGTAACTTGTTGATATGTGTGGAACTGTGGATACCCATGTATCGTGGCGACGTGACCCCCAGGAGGACTTCTGCTGCTGGCGCCGGGTGACGATGGCGACGGCGAGCACCGCCTGATCGGCGGCGTGGTGGCCTTCCCCTCCCACTGGAGCATCGCGGACAAGCTGGGCATGTCGCTGAGCGGAGTGCACGAGCCGGTGCCGCGGTGGAGGTGCGGCCACGGCTGGGCCGGGGGGTAATACGGAACGGGAAACGGGTCGCGTCGTGGACACCGAAGCGTATACTCAGGAGTAGGAGGGACGGCGGTCTTGGAACGGGGGGCGGGACCGCGTCGAAAGGGGCGGGAGTGGGGAGCGGGGAGCAGGCGAGGTGGGGGAGCGGGGAGCAGGGAGCGGATTGCTGGCAGCCGGCAGCAGGGAGGCAGGCACCCACCAGGCTAGAAGGAAGGGGCATGGAGTGGGGCATGAACTGCAGCAGCCGCGTGCGGCGCATGCGTTTGGCCCGACCCTTTCCGCAATCGCCCTACCCTAGTCGGATCGTGAATCGGATGTTGCGAGCTTGCGACCTTTCTGCGATTGTTCGTGACCACGTCCGGCATATGGGTTTACGGATCAGGCCAAGCTGCAACAGGCGCACCAGGTCCGCGCTGGCTCATTTAGCACGGATATCACCGGGCCGGGCGCTGCCTGGAGACCCCTCCTCCAGCATGTTTCATGTGCCGCACCTCGATGGGATCGGCTTGGGGTGCAAGTAACAGCAGTGCCAAAAGGCCACTCAATATGCTGGGCCGGTCCGGGTTTAGGTCCTTATTGTAGCGGATTTCACGCGCCTGCTACATGGGGGGCGATGCGCCCCGGGCATGTAGGCTGCTGACCTGCTGTGTTCCTCCGTGCCCACGGACCCTCCTGCACCGCGCGCCGCCAGGTCGGACGTGGCCCGCCCGGCCAACGCCTTCCTGAGCCGGCTGGCTGTGGGCAAGGCCTTCACCCGGTGGAACTGGACGCTCTCCCCCACCGCGGAGCTGCACCTCTCAAGGTAGGCCGGGGGCACGTCTGCCACGTCTCGAGGGGATGCATTGGACGCTCCACTCCGCTGGCTTCCCGCCTCGGCCTTGCGCCCTGTTCACCGGGGCTGCTGTGAAGCTGCGAGCGGCGGCGGCCGCTGCTTGCACAGCTGCAGCCGTCCTGCTGCCAGGGCCCAAAAGATGGCCCGTGTCAAAATCCGACACCATACCAACACACGCTAGCACACGACACGGCGCCGGTGTGCCAGCACAGCATGCCAGCCCCCAGGCGGCCCCGCTTGCGGACGCGATTACCCGAGAATCCTCCCACAAGCCTGCCATACGCGACTCGTTGCAGAGAGCTACACGTGCGTCCATGTGCGGCTGCCTCTCCTCCCTGCCCCAGGTTCTACTCGCCGCTGTCGACAGCCCACGCTGCGCCCGACGACAAGTCCCGGGTGGACCACCTGCACCTCCGGCTCGAGCGGCAGCGCTTCCACAGGCGAGCCACGGGCGCGAGCGCCCGTGCACGGTACCGGCGTGAGCGGAATACGCCAGGCCGCTTCTGCGAACGTGCGGGGCTGTGCGTGTGCTGCCCGCGCTGCCGCGCTCCACGGCCGCCAAGGCATGTGTGGCGGCGCAAATCCTCTGCTTGGCCGTTGATCTGTTCAGAGCTGCATTGTGTTCAGGCGATGCGCCAAGCTGTCTGTCAGGCGCAGCTGTGGGGAAACATCCAGCAGAATAATGCCGTGACCCGGGGCGGCCCGTACTTGCGCAGGCTCCCCCGCAGCGGCGTCATCGTCTTCACCATACGCACCTACCTGCAACCGCTCACGGAGGCAGTCCGGGACCGGCCGCTCGTGGCGTCCGCGCTGGCGGACGCGCTTCGAGACCTGCCGTACGACCACCTGCAGTACAAGTCGGACCTGCAGCTGCGCCTGCCTGCGGTGCTGGCTTTCCTGGACGAGGCCGCTGCGGCGCCTCATGCTGCGGCCTCGGTTGCCTTGTAGCGACGATTTCTGCGCGGCCCTATTCGGTCATAACACGCGACGGCCTCGGGCCGATGCCAGGTCGCCAGCTTGGTCCCCGGTGGGTTCGCATTGGGCCAAGGGGCGTATCGGGATGCGCTTGCATGGGTCCAAAAAGGGACCACTCCCACCGCTTCCACATAAGTAGTGTTGGAGGGCAGCAGTTGAGGGAACTAACTCGATTACTGAATGAGGGCAAGGCGCAGAGCCGATGCGGCCAGCCCCTGACCTGGGGCTTCGCTTATAGTGTACAGGTTGTGCCTCTGTCAAAGTTCTCGGACGCTTCGCATTGCCATCAGGCCTTGCTTGTGACTTTCTCTGGCCCTGTGTACACTAGACGCACTGAATGTCCCATGCGCAGTCTGCGCAGTCATAGGACTGACACTGCAGGTTTGATATGAAGGACTGGGAGCCGGCAGCTGCACACAGTCCACGGTTGGTCATGGGACGTTCTTTGGCTTGTCCGGGCTTGTCAAGGCCACCTCTGGGCGGCGGTGCGGCTCATTTTGCCTATCTACTACGCGGAGAGCTCTGGATTGTGGCCTTATTGGATCAGAACAGCGCGAGATGTGGCCTGTTGAAGCAGAAAGGCGCTGCGCCTTGCACTTTCAGTCTAGATTGCCTCCGAGCTCGTGGGTTCGTGACTGAGATGGGTGCAAGCAGGGCCCTCCAGCGGGTTTGTGAGGGTTTGTTAAACTGTGTCACGACCCCTGGGTCGCTGAGGAGTTTCCTGTGCACGTCAATGGAACACTCTGCATTGTTGAATTGGTCGCCAGGGTTGATATTTTATATGCCTGAGTATAACGGGCCTCGCGGCGGCGGTGTCAAGACAGCATTTGCTGCTTCGATTAATTGCCAATGCACGCTTTTATATCTCAGCACCCAGCTGCACTTCCAAGATGGTTACCGCTCCCGAGAAGGCTGAGTAAACGCAACTTCCCGCGCTGTGCGGCCCTCTCGGCCCTGTTCACTGTGAAGGAGGCTATAGTGCCGTTCCTATCATACTGTTTGTTTTGGCACGGGTGTCAGGGGTGTGGCGAAGTGCCGTTCTATTATACCGGAACTGCTGTTGTTACGTTTCGCGTTGAGGCCCGCATAAGCCTTGTCCAGCTTGCTTGCGGGGACTGCAATTCGGGAGGTCACAGGAACCGGGAGTCAAAAGTCGGGCGTCACAATCACCGTGAGGTGCACTTCGTCGGCATGGCGCTAGCAGCCGCCGCCAGACGCGCGGCGGCTGAGGGTGGGATAGGCCTTCTTGCTGCCTTCCGCCTGAGCCGTGTCGCGCTGCACACCACGGCGAATTTGCTGAATCCGGCGGAACCGAAGCCTGTGCCGCTCGCCAAGCTCAAAGACTCCTTTAACGAGGGTACCAGCATAACATACCTGGAGGAGCTGGAGGAGCGCTACCACCGGGACCCCAGCTCCGTGGACCGCACATGGCAGGCCTTTTTCCGCAACCTGGACCAGGGCGTAAGCGGAGAGGCCATGGCCGAGGCGTTCGACGCGTTTGAGAAGGGCAAGCTGGGCATGTCGCCCTTCTCCGCGGCGGCCATCTCCACCCAGACGGTGCAGGAGAGCATGCGGCTGCTGCTGCTCATCCGCGCGTACCAGGTGCGTTCCCTCCTCCCATGCCCCCCACCCGATCCTCAACACCCCCCAACCCCGCGTTGGACTGAGGGAGCGGTTTGGGCTGCTACAGGTGCTGGGCCACTTCGCCGCCGACCTGGACCCTCTGGGTATGAGCGGCCACGCCCACCCGCCGGAGCTGGACCCCGCCTTCTATGGCTTCAAGGAGACGGACCTGGACCGCGAGTGAGTGCGGGGCGCTAATGAGAGCTGGTGACTGCAACAGCGGCACATGGCGCTGCACAGCAAGCTCTGCAGGGTGGAGGACCCTGGATGTCGTGCTTGAAGCCATTGCTGCGGCTCCAGCTCCGCCTGCGCTTGTTGATAACGTGGCCGCGACGCGTTGCTGCCCCTCCTGGCAGGTTCTTCGTGGGCAACTGGAACCAGGCGGGTTTCCTGGCGGAGGGCCGCCCCACCCGCACGCTGCGGGAGATGCTGACCCGCCTGCAGGAGACCTACTGCGGCAACATTGGCTACGAGGTGGGCACGGCAGGAAGGCGGGCTGCCGTGCATCTTGCAGCCGCGCAGGGCTCGGAACATAGGCAACGGGGTCAGTAGGGGCAAGGGCCATTCTGTTCCTCCCTCTGCTCCGTCAGCGGTTGGGTGAGGTACATCCTTGACGTGACCGACTCTGCGAGGCGCCAAGCGCTGCACATCCTCAGACCTGCGTGCGCCTGTCGCTCCCCGACCGACGCTCTCGCAGTACATGCACATCCCGGAGCGCGACAAGTGCAACTGGATTCGCGAGCGCATCGAGACCATCGACCAGGTGCGGAGGTTGTGTGTGTCGGGCGCTGAGGCTACGGGCGTAAGCTTCGATCTTGGTTGTCTCCTCTTCATGTGGTTGAAGAAGTGCGGGTCATGTCCACATCGCCTGCGCCCAGCGTGCAGTGCCACATATGCCCACCTGGGTCCTGACGGCACGCGTGCCGCCTGGCCCCACAGGTCCAGTTCACCAAGGCCCAGAAGCTGCATATGCTGGACCGTCTGGCATGGTCGGACATGTTTGAGACGTTCCTGGCCAATAAGTACACGGCGGCCAAGCGGTTTGGCCTGGAGGGCGCGGAGAGCCTCATTCCGGGCATGAAGACGATCATCGACACGGCCGCGGACATGGGCGTGCAGAACGTCGTCCTCGGCATGCCGCACAGAGGTGCGCTGGGCGGTGGGGAGGGGCGCTTCACACCGCTCTTGCTTGTAAGCCCTGCGGGATGAGAAAGCAGCCTCGGGTGGCAGGTACCGTGTCCCCAGCGTATGTGCGAGGCCGTGATCCAGAAATTGCGACTGCCCTGACTTTGTCATATGTCCTAGCTCTCAGTTTGCGTGCCTGTTACGCTCAGTCGCACCGCCTCCCTCGCGCCTCCAACTCCGTTCTGCCAGGCCGCCTGAATGTGCTGGCCAACGTGGTGCGGAAGCCCATGGCGCAGATCTTCAGCGAGTTCGCCGGCAAGTCGCCCACCGCGCACGAGGTGCGTAGGGCTGCTGGCGGGCGGGGCTACATCCAGACCTAGTCCATGGCCCCCTTGGCCAAGCTCGGCTTCCAGACATAGCGACGGCATCCTGTCCATAAGGACGAGCGCTCTTTTGAAGCATATGACCCGGCGTTGAAGAGCCCAACACGTTGACATCGTTGCAGGGTGAGTACACGGGCAGCGGAGACGTCAAGTACCACCTGGGGACTAGCTACAACCGCCCAACCGTCAACGGCAAGATGGTGCACCTGTCGCTGGTGGCCAACCCCTCGCACCTGGAGGCGGTCAACACGGTGGTGCTGGGCAAGACCCGCGCCAAGCAGTACTACAGGTAATGAGCCCAAGTAGCTGGTTTCAGCTGCGGACAGTAGCGCAGGGCTTGGGGCGGCAGTGGAACTGACGGGTTCCTTGGCGCGTCAGGCTTGTATCCGGCCCGTGTTCAGCCCTGCACGCCCGCACGACGCCGTACGTGCCCCGATCCCTTTCCCGCCCGTGTGATCCTGCCGCTGCAGCGACGACCACGAGCGGCTGAAGAACATGGCCATCCTGCTGCATGGCGATGGCGCGTTCAGCGGCCAGGGCATCGTGTACGAGACGCTCGACATGAGCGGGCTGCCCGACTACACCGTCGGCGGTACCATCCACCTGGTGGTTAACAACCAGGTACCCATACCTGGGGCTGCATTGGTTATGCAAGACAGAGGGCAAACGGGAGTGAAACCGTGTGTGGAATGATGTTTTAAGAGTCTTTCCGGGTCCCTCTTTGTTCCAGGTCGCGTTCACGACCGACCCCAAGGACTCGCGCTCCTCGCCGTACTGCACGGACGTGGCCAAGAGCCTCAACTGCCCCATCTTCCACGTTAACGCGGACGACGTGGAGAGCGTCGTGCGCGTCTGCCAGCTGGCCGCGGAGTGGCGGCAGGTGCGGCGGGACGGGGCCTGCGGGGAGAGCGGCACCAGCCAACGCAGTCGAGCAGGAGGGTCGTCACACGGGTCCAACGCCGGGCGATGTATCCGTGGGGTGTCAGGGGTGGTATCAAGGTAGCCGGCGTTGGACAGCCCTGTCTAATGGTTGAAAGCACATGACCGAGGTTCCGGGGGTCAGCGGACTTACGTGTGCGCTGAAGAGTTGTGGACTCCACCAATGGGGTCCCTTTGATGGTATGGGTGCGGCAGTGCTTGGGCCGTCTCCCTCGATATGCAAGCAACGCGTCGTCATGTTGCTGCGCCCCGGTTTCGACCGTCTTGTCCCTGTTCTCCTGCCTCCGCCCCCCGTGCGCAGACGTGGAAGTCGGACGTGGTGGTGGACCTGGTGTGCTACCGCAAGCACGGCCACAACGAGATCGACGAGCCCATGTTCACGCAGCCGCTCATGTACAAGAAGATCAAGGCCAAGAAGCACAGCCACGAGATGTACGCCGAGAGGCTGCTGGCGGAGGGCGTCTTCACCAAGGTGCGCATTCTTCGGACGGTGGATAACGCCAAGCCAGCGAAAGCCCGCATGGTACATCATACGGTGCACCTTGCAGAGCAGCCTCACTACAGCACTAGGCCTGGTAGGCCCTATCCAAACACCCGAGCCTGGCGGTGCTGAAATATAACAGTCCGAAGAGTGCACGTCCACCAAACCCATACGCCTTTGTTCAGCCCATCCTCGTCGCCGCCATGGTCCCCTTGCAGGAGGAGATCCGCGCGATTCATGACAAGATCCAGACCACGCTCAACCAGGCGTTCGAGGCGGCCAAGGACTACAAGCCCCAGAAGAGGGACTGGCTTGCCAGCCACTGGCACGGCTTCATGTCCCCCGCCCAGATGTCGCGCATCCGCAACACGGGCGTGCCCGGCGACCTGCTGCGCACCGTGGGCCACGCCATCACGGCGCTGCCCGAGGGCTTCACGCCGCACCGCCAGATCAAGAAGGTCTACGAGCAGCGGCGCAGCATGGTCGACTCCGGTGCGCAAGCTGTTCGGGCTCTCTGCCGTGCGAGTCTCCGTATGCCTTTGTTGGCTTCGGGGGCGGTCGAATTGTGCTTTGATTCAGGATCACGAGCGATGTCCGATATGCATGCAGCGTGCTGCGAGCTCCCTCAGGCCAGTACCACGTGACTGAAGCCGCCCACCCGCCCACCCGCCCCACGCAGGCGAGGGCGTTGACTGGGCCCTGGCGGAGGCGCTGGCGTTCGCCACGCTGCTGTCGGAGGGCAACCACGTGCGGCTGAGCGGCCAGGACGTGGAGCGCGGCACATTCAGCCACCGCCACGCGGTGCTGCACGACCAGCACGACGGTGAGCGTCACGTTGTCGATGCAACAAAAGATGTGTCCGTCTGCGTGGCGGTTGGCGGGTCTCCTCGTGTCCGGCCTCACACTTGCTGGGAAAGTGCGCGCTTGGAGGAAGCGGAGTGAAGGGCGAAAGCCTGGGACACGCTTTTATGCATGGTGTCCCGACGATGTTGTAAGCGAGGGTACCGTATCACATCGCATTGCTAGCCCGTGCCCTGCAGGTGCCAAGTACGTGCCCCTGAACCACGTGTTCCCGGGCCAGAAGAACAACAGCTTCACGGTCTGCAACTCGTCGCTGTCGGAGTTCGGCGTGCTGGGCTTTGAGCTGGGCTACAGCATGGAGTCGCCCAACAGCCTAGTGCTGTGGGAGGCGCAGTTCGGCGACTTCTCGAACGGCGCGCAGGTGCGTAACTCAGGGCGTGACGCCCACTATAGTCCCAGGTATAAGGGCTTGCTTGCGGATTATTGCTCTAGAGCTGCATTGAGTGCCATCCCCATGTTGCATTGCCGGCGCAGATCATCTTTGACCAGTTCCTGTCCTCGGGTGAGGCGAAGTGGCTGCGCCAGAGCGGCCTGGTGTGCCTGCTGCCGCACGGCTACGACGGTCAGGGCCCCGAGCACAGCAGCGCGCGCCTGGAGCGCTTCCTGCAGGTACGGCATGACGGGAACGTGTTTGAATGGGGGACTGGAGTAAGCGTGCGGCATGGCGAGAGAGGGCACGCTGTCCGATGCAGCTTGCCCAAGTGCAATCTTTGTCCTTATGTTTGGGTTATGTTGGGTTAAGGCTCTCCACACGGGGTAGTGAGGTAGCGGGGCTGTCCTTTCCATGGCTCCATGCACGGCCTACGGCTTGGCTGGTGTGCCGAGGACCGACCTGGAGGCGGCTGCTTAAGGACCCGCCCGTCCTACGCTTCCCCTCCGCCCCAGATGAGCGACGAGAACCCGTACGAGATGCCCCACCACGACGAGGCGCAGTGGTTCACGGGCGGCCACCTAGGCACCCAGATCCAGCGCGCCAACTGGCAGGTCGTCAACTGCACCACGCCCGCCAACTACTACCACGTGCTGCGCCGGCAGGTGGGGGGCGCCCTGCCTCGACCTAAAATGTACTGCAGTGCAGATATGGGGAACGTCAATTCCTTCTCATACAGCTTTGATGCACGCCCGCACCGTGTGCACGATCCCACCTCCTGCCTTCTCCATGATTACAGCTTGCCCACCCTCGCCTCCAGATTTGCCCCCGCTCCTTCCAACCCTTTCCCGCCCCCCGCGGTACGGCCCGGTGCCCACCCTCCCTCACGCTCCCGCAGGTCCACCGCCAGTTCCGCAAGCCGCTGATCGTGATGAGCCCCAAGAACCTGCTGCGCCACCCGCAGTGCAAGTCGCCGCTCTTGGAGTTTGACGACCAGCCGGACGACGCCAACATCGTGGGCGTGCGCTTCAAGCGCGTCATCATGGACGACACGGGTGCGCCAGTAGCCGGGGGGGGGGCTCGACCCCTCACAGGAAAGGACACTTCCCATACTGGCCTTCTGCTTCGACCATACATCTCGCAGCCGCTTTTGCTGAACCTGCTTGTGTTGTCTTGCCCGACCCCCCAGGCATCATGCCCAAGGACCGCGGCCCGCGCCCGCCGATTGAGCCCGACGTGAAGCGCGTGGTGTTCTGCAGCGGCAAGGTCTTCTACGACCTGCACGCCGAGCGCGCCAAGCAGGGCAAGGAGGGCCAGGTCGCCATCGTGCGCGTGGAGCAGCTGGCGCCCTTCCCCTTCGACCTGGTGTGCCGCGAGATCAGGCGCTACCCCAACGCGCAGCTGCTGTGGTGCCAGGAGGAGCCCATGAACATGGGCGCGTACCTGCACGTGCAGCCGCGCTTCGACACGTGCCTGCGCGAGGAGGGGCGGCCCATGATGGGACGGTGCGTTAACTCGTCGGGTGGGATGGATGGATAATGGAATGTCAAGCGGCAGCGGACGGGAGCTGCTGCGTGCCGGCCATGTACCCGGTTTTGGATGTGTCTTTCGGATATGTGCCGTGTTTGTTGGAAGGTCTGTCATGCAGAAAGCATGCAAGGCAACACCGTGTCTCGCCCATGCACATGGTACCGCAGGATGCCGTACGCGGGCCGCCCGCCCAGCGCGGCCACCGCCACCGG
>LSYV01000003.1:123142-133592 GCA_001584585.1 Gonium pectorale
ATCTCCCCCGCCGCCGCCCAGCCCTCCGCCGCCATCGCCCCCGCCGCCGTCACCCCCGCCGCCGTCTCCCGAGCCGCCCAACCCTTCGCCGCTCAACTGCCAGAGCGATACAGCCTGGGCTCACCCCGGTACGCCAGCACATCATGCAAGACGATGCCTCTCATCGAACTCGAAACCGAACTAACGGTCCCAAAGCATTCATTGTACGGCAGTGACAACACGTGCGTCTAGTACAAGATCGGTGCACATACGCATGCTTGCTTCATTCCACAGCGAGCCTCGCACGCTTAGCTGTCCCCAACTTCATTCCCACCACCACTGACAGGCGCGCTGGACGCCTCCACGACCCCCTACACCGGCACCTCGGTCCCCGGCTACGTGCCCGGCCAGTCCACCAGCGCCGTCAGCTTCAACTGGCAGCCGCTCACCGCCGTGTCTGGGAACGAAAGGTAGGGGGGATGCCGATGGCACCGACACACCGCGCGCACCGCGCACACGTTGAGCCTTGGGCTTAGGCCACGGGCACAGGGGGCGAGTGCGTTGCCGAGAACTGGCACGGGCCACATTTAGGCTCTGACAAGCAGCCTACGGTGCCAGGGGCCCCGTCGGGACTAACGGTGCCGCGCCGCCGCACGCTACTGCTATGGGTGCTGCGTGGTTCTTTTGAACGTCACGTGTCATCTGGAGTTTGACCTCGTCCCTGTGTATCCCCGGCACTGCAGGTGGGGCGGCTTCTTCACGGTGCCCTCGCCGCCCGTGTCCGGCGGCTCGCCCGTCACCTACACCACGGCCCTGCCCGCGACCGCGCCCGGAACGACGGTGTTTGCGTGCGCGGGCTGCGCCGACAACGACAGGAACAGGGGATACAACTTTGGCGCCGTCAGCCTCAGCGTGTGAGTGCCGTACATAGTGTCACGTACGCGCGTACGACAGCAGGGTGTATGTGCGGCCGCGTTTGCCTTCTTGGCTCCTCCGCGCCTGCGTGTCGCGCGGTCCGGTTCGGCTGTGTGCTCTGCGCGATCACTGACAGGGAGGCGGTGCCGGATGTCTTCGCGGGCAATGCGCGGACGTCAACGCGCACATCAACACGCAGCCCAGAGATGCCGTAGTGCATGGCATAGCGCTGAACTTCCAGTTGAAGCGCGCGTGCCGTACAGGAGAGCGCTTACTACCAGAGCGCTTACTTCCCCCAGCCTCCGCCCCTCCATTCCTGGGATCCTGACCCCCTGCCTTCCGCTGCTTACGGGTCACCCCCTCAGGACCACCTACAACTCCTCCTACGCGGTTGCCAGCTGCTCCGTCGCCATCGGATCTGGCACCGCTGGCCGCCTCTTCACGGCCAGTGTCGTACATGTGTACGCGTCGTACGTTCTGCCAGGCACCAACTCCCCAGGCCAGTGGCGGCCGCAGCCCGACGTCAGCCCCAGCTCGCTGCCCCTGAACAGCCCCGCCTCCTTCACGGCGTCGGTGCCCGTGCAGGGCGGCGCACGCCCCGCGGCTGGCGCAACCGTTTATTTGGCGTGTCACTTGGATGCAATCGGTTGCTTCTAGATAAGGCAGGCTCTGCAAGCTAAGCAAGCAATACCGTACCTTCACAGGGGGTACGTGTCGTGTGAGCTAACAGCCTAACACGGTAGAATGGCCGCTCCTAACTGTGCCACGAATCTGAACCCCGTGCCACGAACCTGAACCCCGTCTAATACGTCTGCACCATTGATGCACGGGCTGGATCGGGCCTGCGAATTGCCAGGTACAATCCGCGCTCGCCTGCATGGCTGCTGCATCTGCAGGATTGGTCTTTCCTATTTTCGCCGCACGTCCATGTTGGTTGTCGGGACGGGGTGAAGAATGCGCGTGCAAAGGGATGGTGAGGGAGGATTCATGCATATCGTGCTGGATGAACCTGCGCGTCATCGTCGCTGTCGGTCGTACTGGTTAGGTAGGCAGTTCGGTCGGTCGTACCGGTTAGAAAGGCATCGGTCGGTCGTACCGGTTATGTAGGCAGTTCGGTCATCAGTCGTACCGGTTAGGTAGGCAGTTCGGTGGGTCGTACCGGTTAGATAGGCAGTTCGGTCAGTCGTACCGGTTAAGTATGCAATTCGGTTAGGTGCAGTTCCTGTCCCAGGTAGGCTAGAGAGGAACACGGCGGCCAATGGCCGGCAATGATGACCATTCACATAGCCGTGCGTGCCGTGCAGTGCGACCATACAGCACAAAATAGAAACAGAAACACCTCAAATGCCCACTGGCACTTGCATCACTTCTACTAGTGCGTGCTCTATTGTGCTTACTGACGGCGGCGCGGCACTCTGCCATTCTTTTCCTATTCCGTTGCGCCGGTTCATTTTTTTTGCAATCAATTGCCTACGGCGGCGCGACTTTACTACGGACTTCCAGGACTGCTTAGATAGGTTAGGCATAAAGTGCTGCTGTTGATGGTGTGTATTAATATTTACAGAGGGAGCTGCAGAAAGGCAAGACAGTCCCAGTGCGGGCTTATCACAGCTTCACAGGTCGTGTGCTACTGGGATCGTCTGGAATCGCCAGGGGGTTGACATGAAGCTGCCGTTCAGACCTAGCTTAGGGTACGGCACTACCGTCATGACTCCTGTACTCGATTGTATATTTTCGCGGATAGAGCTCTTCCCTTGCGCGTCCCGAATTGTAACACTTGGTAGCTGAAGCTTCCACAAGATACCAACAACTTACCGGGTCCAGGATGTTCTGGAAGGGTAGAGGACCGCCACACCAAGCCCCAGGCAGCGCCCGCTATGGCAGAGCGAGCTCTGAGCTTAAATCAATGGTTGATTTGAGTTGATAGCTCTGTGACACCATTTGGAGAGTTGTCTCCAGTTCAGAGGAACAAGAACGGCTGACGGATGGGGACTGGGGATGTTGGGAAGCATTGTCAGCCTGGCTTGCGCGCCATTGGTAGTCCGTGCCTGTTGCCTCCCACTGGAGGGCGGCTCTGAAGCTGTAAGCGCGCAACAGTTGCTCGGCGGGGACCGGCCAGCTTTCAGCGTCCTGCGCTAGGTAGATGCACGCCGCCACGCACCACCCTCAGCCCACCAGCATACCCACCCTCGCACTTCAGCTGTGAGCAAAGCCGGCGACGTCAGGTCACCTGCTGGCCGCTTTTGCACTGTGGAAAGGTTACAGGCGGAGAGGCGAGAAAGGGCGCAGACGTTCGCTGCCACCGTTTGTGACGTGCGCCGCAGCGCGCAGCGGCTTGGAAAGCGCTTTCGGCCACGGATCGGCTCCCACATGCTCCCAACACCCCACGGAGAATGTCCGACCCGCCCGACGAACTGCATCGCCAGCGCCATGTGCAGCCTTCGCACGCACAAACACATACACACGCACACACGCCACAGCAGTTACGGTAGGCGTGACGGTCGCAATCATAAGCTGCTCTGCGCTGCTGCAGGAGACAGCTGAACGAGATCATTGACCCGCAGCATGCCGGATCTCCGGATTCAGTTCGGGTTTGTTCGGGTCGAAAGGCGACTGCCGCTCAAGCCTCCGGGGCTTCGCTGCTTGCAGCTCGCATGCCACACAAAATGAAACAAGCCAACGCCGCGGGTACCCCGGTAACCAAGATGGCCGATCGTCGGCGTTCACGGCACGTGGCCTCTGCGAGCTGCAGGGACGATGCTGTCTGCTATATGTTATATGTTATATGTTATGTTACAGAGGGCCTGCGGTGACGGCCCCGCCGGGGCAGCATCGGGCGCACGGCTGCCTCGGGTTGCCCTGGGCCGCCCCGCGGCGCCTGACCGTGTGTGGCGCCCTGTGGCGCAGCCTTCACAGCGCATAGTTGCCGGCGCGCACGCCCCTGATCAGCCAGCAGTCCTGCGGTGCAGGCCGACACCGCGTGCATCGCCGTGTTTTGGCGCGATCTCACCAGCCTCCATCGGGACAGCGAGGGCAGTGGACAGAGCAGGGGCTGCATGGATGCGGGCGCGATGCAGCCAGGCCGCAGGCCGGTGCCATGGGTGACGTGGCACGGCCGTGTGATGCGCGACGCCCACACTCCGGCAAACGTCTTCGTCACATATCGGTACTGGTGCGCACATTGTGTCTAGATATGGAGGCAGCTGACCCCCACCCGGGCGGCCGTCTCCCGAGGGCAGTCGCTTGTAGGCATCCGGCACTTGCGAGCGAATCTGCCCAGAGGGCGACACCCGTGGGCGCTGGGCATCCCTCGCCGGAAACCCACACCACTCCGCCCGACGGAACTCCCACACCGCTCCTCATCCCTCCCTCCACACCAGACCCACTCCCCACCTTAAACGCGCCGCTCTCCAGCCGCTCCAGACAAAATGTGTATGTGTACGACCGCAGCGCCGCCTCTGGGACCACCGCGCCGGCTGCTCCTCCTCCGCCGCTGCCGGAGCCCCCGGCGCCGCCTCCCCGCGGCCTGGCTCGTACCTCCACGGCCTGCACCGCCCGGTTGTCGGTGCGGGAGCTGGGGAAGAGCAGCGGCGAGACGGCCCGCCAGCTGTCGCAGTTGAGCAGCGGCGTGTAGGAGACGTGCAGCTGCGCGTGGAAGCGCGGCCAGTCGAGCCACTCCTCCTCTGCACGCCAGCTGCGGACCGCGCCCGCCTCCTCCTGCGTTGGCAGCGTGGATGGCGTGCTCAACGCGTTGTGGCGAAGCACAGGGGCCTCGCGCCCGCCCCGTGTATGTGGACACACGCAGCCGCCTGAAAGGAGGGATCGTGAGCCCCCCGGGCGCGCCACCAGGGTCGCGCTATGTGTGGGAACAGAAGCTGGCTATTCAGGGGGAACGCAAATGAGGGGCGAACGGCCACGCTGTAATGAGCGCAGTGCGCTGGGCCTAACCACCTTCGATTCAGGGCTTAAGGGAGAAGCGGGAAGAGCCATGCGCGTTGGCGGTACACTCAGGTTGTCGGGGGCAATGCGCAGCCGTGGTGCACACGCACGCAAGCATGCGGTGCACGAACGGCGCCTGTGGTGTGTACATGCTCCAAAGCCCCGGGGCCGTCAAGGTGCGGCACTCCGCAGTGGGTGGTGCACGACATCCCCTGAGTGGGGCAAGCCCGTCCACGCCCAATTCAACGCGAGCAGGCCGAGAATCCGCCTGCTGCACGGCCGTCAACTTGCATCGCTTCGAGGGACAGGGTCTTACATGTCTGAGAGGGCGCCGGGACTCGTGACTGTGCTATCCGCGGACCTGCTGACCCCCGCCCTGCCCCCCTTACCTGCCCCTCCGCGGCGGGGATGGTCGCCCGGTAGGCCGCAAGGACGCCGCTGTCCGCCTCCGGCCAGTCGTTCCGCTGGACGGCGGTGCGCCAGTCGTTCCGGTCGTACGACCGTACGGCGCGCCAGTTTGCGCGCGGGAGTGAACAGGGCGTGGTGGGGGACGAGACGTACAGCATGAAGGAGACGACGGTGTGATCGGCACGCCAGGACGTCCCTCGCCAACAAAGACGTTCAATGGGCGGGAAGCGGGTGCCGTGCATTCGTGGCTGTGAGTGGGGCAGATCCAATATTGCCAGCCATCCCTTCGCTACTGCACCCCCAAATTCACTGGCGGGGGCGATTGTGAAATAGGTGCCCCACAAGCGTGAGCAAGTACGATAGATGCTGTACCTGCAGAAGGTCCAGGGTGTTGTGGATCACGGCGTTTGGCGGCACCAGCGGCGCTGTGGGGCATGTTGGGGCTCGCGTCAAGACCGCGGATGCTCACCAAGCAATAGAACGCCCGAACAACGCGGATCCATCAGATTGCAACTGGCATGCGGCATTGTGACGGCGGTTACAAAAGCTACGGAGGGCCTCACGGCACTGTTACGGAGGGCCTCACGGCATGCAACGGCCCAAATGTCTGGGCAGCACGGGGCTGGTGGCAACACCGATTGCTGGAGAGTGACTGCAGGAGAATTTGGGTCGTAGCATGGAAGCTGGGAGGTGCCACTGAGACACCTCACTGCAACCTACATGGCTGGTTGGCCTGTGCAATGGAGGGCGGCGGCACCTTGATGCCCTGCACACGGAAGGGCGACGGGGCGCAGAGCGTGACGGCAAGCACGTGCGATGTGGGTTGGGGCGGCGAGTAAGTTCAACACGCAGCTATAGCGCACCAGCCGCGCAGGGGGTTATTATAAGCACGGTCTGTTTTGACCGACCTTGAGGAACACGAACTGTGAGAAAACACCGGATAGCCCGCCGTCTCCCCCTGCGACGTGATTCACAGCAACACGGTGGCCGTGGCTCTCTATAACTGCTGTAATATGCACTCTCACTGCGTGCCTGTGGAATCATCTCCGGCTGCCCGGCTGGGCCTCCAGCTTTGAGGTCGCCTGTGTGTCCCGGAGCTGCTGCGGGTGTTGGCGCCTGACCCCGCCGGGCCAGGAGCCCAGGGCGGTCCGGGACTTCTGCCACCGCATGTGAAAGGCACGGGAGAGTTGCCCCTAGCTACCCGCCAGGGGAGAGTGCTCGGGGCAAAGAGCAGCAGCGACGTCGGCATCAGTTTAACGGAACAGACAAAGACAGCCTAGCAGGTTTCTGAGTTTGATGGCGTGCTGCCCAGGGCACTCTTCTCGGCTCGGCAACGGAGCCTTGCGAGGGAGAGCCCAGTTGCAAGAAACACGGCCTGGACGAGCAAGTTCGTTGAGACCACTTTTCTCCAAGAGCGCGAACTTATGCCTGCACGCAGCTTATAGCACAACCTAAGGCGTGATAGTTCCGTGACGCACTCTCTTTCGAGAGTGGTTGAGCCGAGCAGGCTTTGTGCCCTTCCTACGTTTGCTGAGGTGCCACAGCTCACGGCGACGACTACATGCAACCCGCTTCACTCAGTTCAGCTCACTCTGCTGTGCCGCAGCAGCACAGGGCGAGCGTGACCGCCTCCAGGCGTATGTCCAGCTCGAAGACGGACTTTCCTGCTGGTTAGTATGCGCGTTCAAAGGCGCGCAGAGCAGGCCCACAGCCCGTTCCTCGCTTTGGGTTCGCGTAGTCAGACCACCGGTATTCCGAGAGCAGAGCAACTTTCGAGCCCGTAACGCGAGAAGTATCGTCCTAGCTCTCCATGGCATGCTACTATCCCTTTGCTTTGAGGTCCGTGTGTGGGGTCCCCATGTGCCATACACACAGGGCGTCAGAAGAGCTCCAATAAGCGCACCGTCGCGGAGCTTGAGCGGCCAGGGACAACGCAAGCCGCGGCATACCCACCGCCCATGCAGCCGGAGCCGGTGCCGCTGAAGTATGTGGTACAGGAGGCGGTAAAACGGTGGTTTGAGGACACGCTCCTGGAAGCGCAGCGCGGGGACGTGAAGCAGCAGGCGCTGCTCGGTGAAATGTACAAGGTGCGATCAGTGTCCAGAACTCCGGATCTTGCATGGCGGGTATAACGACGAGGAAAGGCAGGGAAGCGGCGCAACGTGTGCCCACGCGCTGGGCGTGAGGGAGGGGGTTTGGCTTCGTTATTGGCAAGAGGGTTTGCATGTGGGGCCCAAACCTGGGCCGCGTGTGGTTTGCGCCAAACCCGATGGGGGTGGAGTTCTGGAGGGTCTGGACTGCCGTGTCCGTGCGGAGATGGTCTGGAACGGTTGGTTCACCGGAGGAGTAAGGACAGCACATATTGGTCCAATAGATAGGGCGTTGCAGTGACCTTGTATTGCTTCGCTAAGGTGCGTGGCGATAGGCAAGCGCCCGCAGACGGGACTGCGATGTGGGTTGGATCCGTGTCAAATGAGCTCCATGCCGCATTGTTAACTCCGTCCCATTCGCCACGCCGCTTCCGCTGCACCCCATGCCGCGTTAATAACTCCGTCGTGGCCCGGGCATTTGCCACGCTCCTTCCGCTGCGCCCCTGCCAGGAGGGATACGGCTGCCAAAAGGACGTCCGAGCGGCCAAGGAGTGGTCCGACAAGGCGGCGGCGCGGGGCTACAAGATGCAGGGCGTGTACTGCGAGCTGTGAATGAAGAGCGTCAGCTGCACACATAAGTGCTCCCTGTGCCTAGCACCTCGAGATTGCGAGCATTCTAGGCGCTCACAGCAGCTGCCACACGGTCGACACCACAGCCAACCCGTGTAGTACCTGACCGTACTGTAGCAGAGAGAGTGAATGTCGTGGGTGTAGTGTCATGCTGATGCAACTGAACAGCTGAAATGCTCTTGAAGCGTTTGGTGGGTTTTACGCGTTATTATCTGATGGATACAGTCGTTCCAATCCTAGAGCACCTTGCTGCCTATGTGGGTCTGGACCGCGTTCCTTAAGGACATAATACGTTGAGCATCAGAGTTGTTGTCATGAGGCGATTCATTCCATAGCAACCAATGGTCATCATGCATGCATACCCATGCTGTTTGTCGTGCAGCATGGCTTTGGCTTGGATGGACCCGCTTGCAACACGGATATAGCGAACGCTGAGGCTGGCCCTTGCGCTCAGCAGAAAGCATGAAACCCTTCAGCGCCTTCTAAATCTGGCACCTTGTAACCGAATTCCTATTTTGCCGCCTGCACCATTTATACAACACAGGCACGACAGGCCTGCACCATCAGGGTGGGATATTATATGAAAGCCAGTTCGTTAGTCAGGAGAGTGAACGAAAGTGTCGCGACATTTGCGTCTTGTGCAAGCGCCCGCACGTGCCCGCACAAATTTGCGTTGCAGCGCACGGCGATAAAGGGCGCATCGCGAATCGTCGAATTCCGGCGCTCTAGCCTGGCGCACGTCAGTCATCCCCGCATGCCGCATCCAGCGAGGTGCGGCGTGGTGCCCACCGCGGCTGCAGTTCACGAACTGTCTGTCAGGGACTGCAAACTGCCGCAGCCCTGGCACGTTTCATAGGGTCGCCAAACACGGCAACGCCCATGCTCGGGCCTGGCGCACGTGGCTCCCGCCACGCTCCTCTCGTGTGCCCGCTCTGCCGCTGGCCGTGTGACCCCTCCTCTCCATATGCCGCACCACCTACACAGCCCCTCATTATTACGAGCGCTTCGCAAGGTCCGCATCGCTCTTGCGAGCGACCTCCACGACGGCGTCCAGCTTTGCGCACTCGAGGTCCTCGAAGCGCTGCCCCTTCTCTGGCTTGGAGGTTATCCGCAGGTTGGGGCTGAGCTTCAGAGATGTGACCGCGCCCTTGTCATCGCCGACCAGCACGATGGGCTGCTTGGGGTTGAAGACCAGCTTTGTGAGCTTGGCCTTCTTGACCACCTGCACAGCGTGGAAAACCGACATCAACTCCATTCCCTGCCAAGCTGTTCGTTGCGTGTGCCATTGGGAGGAAACTGGGCGCGTATGGTGCACGGATGCCTGACGACCGGTGGCCTGCAGTAGCCTTATGCCGTACGGCAGGTCCTGACCCTAACAGCCGCCCGAGCCGTCCTTGCCGTCAGAAGGTAGCGCAGGGTTATCTTAACCTAGGTGCCCGCGCAAACGCACGCCCGTCCCCTCAGATGATGCGTGTGCCCCCGCGCACCTTCTGGCTGCACATGGGCAGCAGCTTGCTCTGCGCCAGGTCGAACACATGCACGCGGCCGTCGTCCGTCACGGCCGCGAACACAGTGGCCGAGTAGGGCGCCCACGCAACGTCGCCGATCGAGTCGTTAAGGTCGAAGTTCATGACCGGGTGCTTGGGGTCCCGCACGTCCCACAGCTTGATTGTCCAGTCGGCCGAGGCCGAGAGGAACATGTTGGGGTGCACGTGGTTCCAGTTCACGGCGTAGACGGCCAGGTGGTGCGCCACGTAGGTGGAGAGGTACTGCGAGCTGTAGGCCTTGGAGCAGCGGTGGATGGCGCCCTCCTCGGTGCCCACCAGGTAAATTGAGTCCTGGCCCGCCATCTGCGCAACAAGCAAGTATGCACCGTGCAAGCTTTGCGGCTAGCGGCTAGTGGTGGTCTCAAAAGGAAATTCCAACTGAAGCATGGACACGAGCAGTGGCAGGTGCGGCTCGGAGGTGCTGAGACGGCACGGCCTGGGGCTCCAGCGGTGTGTCTGACGGTGCCATGCAGCGGGGATATGACGTAATGGTCGCTGGCCGTGGTACTGTTCGTGCGCTGTATTGATTGGGCAGGGCACCAGCTCTGCAGTCATGCTTTGTTGCGGGCGCGGCTTAGGGCGGACGGCAGCCGCTCGCGGTGGGGCTGAGCATGAAGGCCAGCTACCGGCTGACCGGGCTGCCGAAATCACACCCACCACCACTTCTTACCTTGCAGAAGTCCATGCAGCACCCTCCGGCGGGGCCCGACGCCGTGGGGTCCTCGTCGCTCGTCTCTCCCGCCTTGACCACCCGCAGCTTCATGAGGCACTCCGGTATGAGCTCGGACTTGGTGAGCGTCCACAGGTTGACGTTGCCGTCGCTTGAGATGGACACAAATTGCAGCGCCTTCTGCGCTTCGTCCACCTGCGCATAAATGATCACGCGCATGGCGACGTGAATCCTTACACTACATCCGGGCAAGCTGGTGTGCAGAGCAAGAG
>LSYV01000003.1:134244-157641 GCA_001584585.1 Gonium pectorale
TACAAGGGCAGGTCCATGTGCAGCGTGTAGTAGCCATGACATAGAGTCCTGTTCACAGCGCATGCACCACCGTGGCGTGTGGCTGCATGCGCCCTGCGAGGGGCGCGAGGGCCTAAGTGGTTACAGACCCTGCGAGGGGTTACAGACCCTGCTTGCCCTGACGCATGTAACTATCCTATCTAACTGGTCGCAACCAGAGTCGTCGCAGCCATGCAGCTGCACTCCATGCCAGTAACGCAAGATGCACACGCGCATCATGAAGTTGCATGGTGCTCTTGAGCTGTGCCCAGGTTGACTGCTCTATCCGTCCACCTTCCAAAAAGCGAGGCTGACACGGGTGCCCTTGCCACGCAGGTGCAGGCCCGACGGCTCACCTGCCACACCACCTGCCAGACGGGGTCGTTGTGCTTGCCCGTCCGCACGGACGCCGTGTAGATGGGCTCGTCCTTTCTGAGCCGTACATCGTACACGAGCACAGTGCCGTCGTAGCAGCCAACCGCCAGGAGGTTGGCGTACTCGGGGTGGAAGTGTACAGACATGACGCCCGACTCCGTGTGGAAGGTGTACTCGGGGTGCGAGGGGTTTTTGAGCGAGTAGATGTTGATCAGGCCGCTGGCCTGTTTCAGGAACTCGTAGCTGCCGTACCCCACCGCAAACATGTCGTCGTACAGCGGGTTCCAGCAGATACTGGTTACTTGCCGCCGCTTCGACTTGTCCGATTGGAACTTCCAGAGCGGCAGCAGCGAGCCTTCCCCAGGCCTGTTCGGGGAGGTCAGGGGCAGAGAGGGTCCCTTGTGCTCGCCGGCATGCATGGGCCCCCACAGCATAGCGCAGGGTGCGGATGGTACCGACGGCGAGGCTACCAGCCGCGGCCATGCCAAATGGATATGGCGGCATCAGGCCTCTGGTCTACTGTGCGCCGTAAGTACTCAGCTACTGCTTGCAATGATCCTCGTGTCTTACAGCCGTCTTTTCGGCTGACCACGAAGCCGGTTATGCAGCAGGGCGTACCAGACTATTTAACGAGGGTCTTGATCCAGTTCCCATGTCACCTTCCCGCTGACCGCGAGGCCTGGCGCACTGTGCACCCGGACGCGGCGCGTTCACTGCCGGCCCGTGCGTCCGGCACCCTGACCCCACGGCCCCTACTCGCGCCCTGGCCCCACCCAAACACTGCCCCGGGCGCACCTGAATGCGTCTGATGCATCGTCCCAGTACTTGAAGTCCATGGCCACTTCCTCAAACATGTTTTGGTTCACCATGCGGTCTAACGTCCCAAGGCTGTGCAGCAACGCCGGGCTTTGCAGCGTGGGCACATGCTCGTTGGTCCGGGCCGCGTTCGACCCGTGCTGCGCCGCTGAGTGCTTCTTGCCGCCACGCGCCTTGGCAGCCTCATCCAGCCGCTGCCGCTCCAGGTCCTTCATGTACTCATCGTAAATCTCCCACTGGGTGCACACGCCTGTGGGGGCACCGGCCGTGACCGCTCAGTGTCCTGGCAACGCAGCTCTGAAATGCAAGATGCAAGACCATTGATACTGCGAATGCACGGTAAGAAGCTGCCTGTGGTGCAGGCTGGTAATGGTCTGAGTCACCGCATTCCTACCATGACCCTCAACCCGCCGGCGCCGCAACCTACCCGACACCGTGGCGGTCGGAGGCGGCTCCGTGAAAGTCTCCCGGTCCCGCAGTGGGTAGTTCAGCGTCTGTGCGGCGCGCTCGCTGAAGTTGAACTGGTTCCGCAGCTGGCGGGAGTCATCCGGCGGCTCCACGTCCCCGTGCTCCTTGTGCTCATGGCTAGCGCGATCAATGTCCGCCTGGAACCGTGCGCTGGCCTCCTGCTCCATCTTTTCCATGTCCATCTGTCGCTTAGCCTCATCCGAGCTCTTGTGCAGGAGCCACCCGTCCGTGGCGTAGTGCACGACGGTCTGCTCCACCATGGGCTCAAGCTTGAACACTTTGTCCTTCATATTGAAGCGCACGATGTTCTTTGGGGCTGCTGGGTTGTTGGCTGTGAGCATTTTCGCCACCTCCTCGTTGAGCTCCACATCGGAGAGCCGGAGCTGGTTGTCCGGCTTAACGACCTCGCGGATGGGCTGCAGGGCACAATGGCACCGTTTCAGCCTCTTTGGGACGTTCCCCCGCCTTTCCCCCGCAATGCACGCACCATCGCGAACGCCTCATCGCCCGGCATCGGGGGCGGGGGCGGCACATAGTCCTGCGACTGGGTCGAATCCTGCGCCTTCTTCTTCCCCTTCCCCTGCATAGCCATTCGTATAAGCGTGAGCTTCCTCCTGAGAAGGGCTGGTCGCGCGCTTTGGTCGGACCTTGTCCAGGGTCTTCTTCGCTGGGCTAGGCCCCGGCATCTTTGCGTACAATAATAAAAGTTGTCTACTCGATGTATTTATGGCCGGGCCGCTGGGCCGGGCTGCACGTCTCGGCACATGCAGTCAAGGAACGCGAGGAAGGCGTGGGTCTAATGCCAAATGTGAATATCTGTCGATTAACTGCTATGCTGTAGAGTTTCTAGCCCCTATTGCTTGTCGCCGCGCCATGCGCTTCGAATTTTCGGCCAATACGGCAGGTGCCTCAGGTGCCTCATTCACTCTCCCCCAACCACAGTTTTGCACATACTAGATTGTATGGTATACATGAGAACTGGTTGACGGACGGACGAACGGTTGGCACGTCGGCCCGGCACAACCCTACGGACACTGCCTCGTCGTAGGCTGGAGGTGTTTGGCAGCCTTTGGGATAGCACTTCCATGACTGTCCACGTTATGCCGATGTAGCCAGTGTTTGGACCCACGGGAAGTCACGGGGCAACCACTGTGTTGCACCGTGAGCACGTCCGCGCAGGAGAGGGTTTGGGCGGAAGCCCTCTCCATCAGGTGGCATGGTAAGGCAGTGTGGTCCGACATAAGTCTGCAGTGGCTTACATAGCTTACTGGCATTGTACGAGACACCACCGATTTATGCAACCGTAACTCCCTGGATTCCGGTTAGCGCAGATTTCTCTTTTTTAACAGCATCACTACCCACAGCGCCCCACGTGATTCTCCAAAGGAGCTCCGTGCACACAAGAGTGACGTATTTTGATAACACTGACGCCTGAAAGCTCTGCAACTGCAGCCGCGCAGGAACCCAGGCGCAATCGCGTTCCTATCCAGGCCGCCTCCTCCGCGGAGGAAAATGAATAGGGGCCCACCGGTACCTTCGTTTATCACGTTCGTTGCAGTCTAGCCGTCCTGCTTCAGGACGTGAGTCAGTAACTCAGAGATCACGCGAAGGTCATGCCAGATGACCGCGGCCACTGCTATTTACCCTACTAGGCGCCCCGTTGGACGCCCTAGCACCTGCCGCACTGCACAAAGTACGAAAAGCAGGTCCAACGCAATCGGTCTGCTAGGTCACGTCTGGAACACGACCAATCTGATGTATTCCGCACGCAATTCTCAATTTAATATGTTGCAGTCGACGCAGCGTCTCCTCACGCCCTTTGCACACCATGGCCCCAAGCATGCGAACACCCATCACACGCTCCCACCACCTGCTACCCAGCAAACCTGACCCAACCGTACCCCAGCAACCGCTCCGCGCCTGCTTTCCAACCGTCTCCCACGTGCCTACCCTGATCCCCAAGCTGCAACCTCCGGCCAGGCTGGCCGCGCAACCATGCGCAAACGCTCCATCAACTCCTGATACAAGGAGATAAGTGGAAGCGAACCTCGCTGATAACCCCACGTTGACGACCATGCCCGCCACCAAGCACGGCCACAGTCCAGGAAAGGCTTCCGACCGCAGGTCCTTAACATCCCAGGCCCCCACGACATTGCCACCGACGGCCTCATAGCCCCGCGCGCTCACGGCCCCAGGTCCTTGTCAATCTTTTTGATCAGCTTGAGCAGGCCGTCGTAGTTGAAGGGCACCTCCGGCTGCGAGGGGTCCCAGTACAGCCGCCGGAAGAGCAGGTCCAGGAACATCTCCACCTTGACGTACAGCGGTCGCGTCTTGGGCGTGTTGTAGCCCGCCGACGCCCTGGGCCGGAAGATGTCCAGCGATGAGCTCACGGGCGCGCCGCCCGAGCCGTCATCGCCGCCGGCGCCCTTGCTGTCGAGCGCCGAGCCGCCCTCCATGCGCTCCTTGTCGATGGCCCACTCGAGGATGGTGTCGTAGCCGGCGACGTCCAGGTCCGAGGCGGAGGGCAGAGCCTTCATGTCCGCCACGCGGCCCAGAGCCTCCAGGAAGTCCGTGAAGGAGAGGCACGTGTAGCGGGGGTAGTCCTTGATCTCGTCGATCACGTACATGCGGGCCCACAGGAAGGCCAGCGCGCAGTCCTGCGGGGTGAGGAGGGCAGGAGGTTGCAAAAGCGGGTTGGGGAAGGGTGGGTGGCGTGCGCAGGAGCAGGGGCAAGGGCATGTGGGTGGGGAGGGTTGCGGCGGGTGTGCGTGTGTTTTGGAAAAGGAAATCGCATACGACGAGCGTAAGCGCGCGGGGGTGCCTGTGCGCGCTTCGGCGGGCTTGGCAAGCCGGCAGCTGGCCGCGGATGTGCGGCAAGCGGTGCCCCATCGCAATAGCCCATGGCCAGTCACACGCACAGCGCCCACTCGGAACCCACCTGCAGCGTGAACTGGCTGTCTATGAGCTGCGCGTCCTGCATGCACTGCAGCCAGCCGTCCAGCTTGAGCACCTTGGGCCGCAGCCCACCGCTGGCGGGCTTGAGCCGGTAGCGGCTGTAGAGCGCCTTGAGCATGACGCTGTGCTTCTTGAACACCAGGTCCACCTGAAGGGGAGACAGGAGGGGCGAGGAAGCCGGCATTGGGCGAGGTGCAGCATGGGGATGCAGCGGCGTCTTATCCAGCATTGTGCGCCGCACGGCTCCGTGCAGCTGCGAAGGTGACAGGGCAGCTGCACATTATTCGCCCGCTGTCGTCCACACAGCCCTTGCTGAGTGAAGCACGAGAAAGAGGAGCATCGGAGGGGGTGACGCGCCTCCGGCCCTGGCGGACCACGCACCTCCTCGTTGTACAGCCGCTCGGTGCGGAAGGAGTTTGAGTTGACAAGTGCGCCGGACACCAGGTTGGGGATGATGTTCTTCTCAATGAGCATGGTGACGGCGGTGGCGAGGTCGTCCGTGGCCTGGCCCTTGCCGTACTTGGCGATGGCTGCGCGGGCCAGGGACCGGGTTGAGCAGTCAGCATTGGCATGCACATGACTGTGCGCGGGACGCAACGACATTGCCCCATGGCCCTGTCATGGCGCTGCAAGGGCCTGACCCTAGCGCAGCGGCCCGTGGTAGACCAATGCCCAGCACCGGCCCTCCCCGTGGGCGGATGCTCCCGGCTCGGACTCACCCAGGCGCACGATGGCCTCCAGGAACTCGTAGCGCATCATCGCGTTCTCCATGTTGACCGCCGCCTCCGCGCTCTTCTTGTCGGGCTGCGGGCAGCAGGGAAACGGTAGCAGCAATATGTACGGTAGTGCGACTCGCGGAGGCCTAGCTGCAGAAATGCATCACGTCGCCTAGCGCGCGGCCCAGCGCAGTACGGTACCGGAATCCTTGTCGCGACGCCATGCTGCGAGCAGTCCCCTGGCTGAGACGCTCACGACGCTCAACCGTCGACGCGGCAAACGCGACTCAGCACGCGCCCGGAGCTCCCGCATTCGCAGAACGACACAAGCACACACCTGGAAGTTGCAGACGATGAAGATGGTGTCGCAGTCGGAGCGCTTGCAGTACTGAGACTCCGGATCGGCGATGAAGCAGTCGTCCAGGAAGGTGGTGAACGCGTTGAGGGACATATGGTACGGGTCGCCGGTGCCGCCCGCCGCGTAGTACACGTAGGCACCAAAGACCTGCGCACCGTGCGGTAGCGCGTGCGTAAGAGAGTGCAAGCGCACAGTAACATGTGTTGACGTGCCTAGTAAGCGAGCTGACGAGGGCGTATGACACAGACGCGCGCAGCGCCATGCAGCCGTCCTAATCGAGCCGACCGCTTCCAACGGGAATGCTGAATTCAGCGGGATGGCGATGGGCAGCGCAAGCCGCTGTGAATACCCCACCTCCAACAGGCCCAAGCACCGTTGATTCACCTGGACTCGCCATTGGGGCCCCGCTCACCTGCGCCCAGTACCTCAACAGCACGTCGTGCACCTCCTTGATCGCCACCTTCTCGTCCTTGCCCTCCTTGTTGGCCTTATTCTCGCGCGACATCATGCTCGTGAACTTCTCCTTGCTGCAGGCCCGCTGCCAGTCGCGCTCGAACATGCGCTCCTCCACCTGCGGGATCGGCGAATGGGTCGGGTGGGCGCGGTGCGGCGCGGCAGGGTAAACGCATGGCCAATGTGGACGCGGGGGGAGACTTGCCCCACGGCAACCGCCGACCGGTAAGGCCATCGCATTTGCATGCCCCCACATCTCACTTTCACCAAACACGGGCCGGTCCCTCCGTCCGTTCCGGACCAGGTCGGCCTCACCATCCCTGTCCCAGTACCAGTCCGGCCCACACCCAGCCAGCGGGACCAGACCGGCCATCATCCGTGTGCCCACCAAACCTCCCTCCCAGACACATTTAGGCACGCAGCCACCCACCTGGTGCGAGTCGTAGAAGGCACGCGCATCGCACTCCTTCACACGGTTCTTGAAGATCGACGACGGCAGCGTCCACGGCTCGCGCTCCTCCTGCGGCTTAATCTCGATGTTCTCGACGCGAGTGGTGGTCTGCGTCTTGATGATCTTCTTGGCCTGGATGACAAGCTGCAGGTTGTCCTCGCGCAGGTCGCCGAACGCCTCCTCGATCAGCTGGTCGGGCCGCTTGACCGTCAGCGTGTGCAAGGTGGGCAGCGGCACCAGCCGGGGCACGGGCTTGTAGGGGATGAAGGGCGGGGCGCTGCGGCGGGCGGCAGAGCAAGGATGGAGGAGGGGCGGTAAGTGATTCGCAAGGGCCCGCCGGAGCTTGTTTGTGTGCGGGCGGGCCATCAGGAACAGTCAGGCAACTACTGTACCCCAAACCCCAACGGCATTCTCCGGGAACTAAGCCGGGCACCCGCCTGATCAGTGAGGAGCGTACCTGCCCGGGGGCTTCGCTATGAGGTTGAGCACGTTGGCCAGCGGCATAGTCTGCTGCAGCGCCTGCGGCACCGTGGACGGCCGCGGCGGCGGGATGACCGCCTCCACGCTGACCTCGTCCAGCAGCGCGCCGCCGCTGTAGTACATGTGCGCCCGCTTGCCGTTGGGCAGGATGTACGACGGGAACAGGCCCTCCGAAACCCGGCTGCCCTCCACGTGTTCAAAGAGTGTGAGCGTGGGCCGCGTGGCGTCGTTGTCGACAATGATCCTGTCCTCAAATGTGATCACCTGCCGCGGCCGCTTGGGACCCAAGCACACCTTCAGCGGGACCTGGCGGCCTGGGCTGGTGTCGCCGTTTTGGCCGCCGTTGTGGTCGCTCGCCATGTCGAGCGGCACGCCGGCAAAGGTGGGGGCCTCCGTCGCGGCTACCGCCTCCGCCGCCCTGCGCGCCGCCGTCGCGACCAGCATGTCGTGCGGCGCCGCCAGGACGGTGAGGCCAATGCGGCCGTTCTCCCGCTCGCGAGTCGAGGGTCGGTTGGGCGGGCCCTCGGTCCATGATATGGTGGATGGGATGGGCTTGCCAATGTCCGCGCTGAACTCCCCTGCCAGGATGCTGGCCATGCTGGACGGTGGCGGCGGCGCTCGTTTCGGCGCCGCCGGTGCCGGCGCCGCCGGTGCAGCCTGGGCTGGTGGCGGTGCTGCCGAGCCGGGGTTGAACCCGACGCCAAACGCGCCAAAGCCGTTCGGGTCATCGCCGCCACCGCTGACGCCGGCGGGGGCGACGCTGCCGATGCCGCCACCGACGCCGCCGGCGCTGCCCGGCGGCGAGGAAACCGAGCTGTCCTCCGCCGTCAGGCCCACCAGCTGCGTCGCCGCCATCAGCAGGTCGTCCTGGTCCTTTGGCGGCGCGGTGGAGAGCAGCTTGGCGGCTGGCCGCGTGAGCGGCTTGTCGGATGCCAGCTCCCGGTACTCCGAAACCACCGGCTCCCAGCGCTGCCGCCCTTGGCGGGCCCTGTGCTCTGGCATCTCCTGCCAAAGGTGGCTCAGAGGGCGCGCGAGCAGCTTGTTGAGGGCCTTGAAAGACTCCGGCTCGTTGGGCAGCCAGTCGCCGTTCTCGTCCCACAGGGGCTTGCGGTGCGTGGCGCGCGAGGGCGCGGCGGAGCGGCCGTCGTCGCCGGCACCCGCGCCGGCGGCGGTGGGCGGCGGGGCCGAGCCGCCTTTGCGCGTGGTGGAGAATGGCACGTTGCCGCCAGCCTGCAAGGCAGCCCGCCAATCGATGAATATGCGGGGCAGGGAAGCCAGGAGCCACGCGGAAGTTCCCGAGGTGCACGCGGTGCGGGTGCGACGGAGCGACACGTGAGCCCCGGCAGCCATGCTAACCCGCCGCGTAGCGCAAGAGCCAGCCAACCAGCCGGGCACCTCAAAACTGCACCAGTCCGATGGCAGAATGCCCGGGCAAGATCAAGCGAGCGGGCCGGGCAACTGCGATCGGCGAGCAAGCACCTACGTCGAGGTCGTGGAAGGTGTTATCGATCCAGGTGAGGAAGCGGTACCGCGAGTCCGTGACGGCCACGTGCCGCATGGTCGCGCCGGCGGCCTCGTTGTATTCCACAGTGTCGCTTCCGTTGTCCTCCCCGCCTGCGGCGACAAACGAGGCGGGCGGCCGCAACATTATGCTCCCACCACAACGCATCATACCGTACATATGAGTGCGATAGCCCAAGACACCCTTACTTGGGCTGAAGTACCGAGGCAGGCGAAGCGAGGACGCGGACATGAGAACGCCCACACAACCTGCCCGCAGCGCCGCCACCTCGCTCTCCCAATTCGAGTACTAGGCGCCACGCCTAGCGCCGTGCTCCCCGACCCGCCTCACCGACCTTGCGCCCCGCCCGCTGCCCCGGCACCACCACCCCGCCCCTGGGGCGACCCGTTTCCCTTCTTCATTACACCCCGCCCCTGCCACCGCGCTCACTCTTCACGCTGTGCATGCCCGCGCTGTTGATGCGGTTGAGTGTGGGGCTGGCCACGAAGCGCTGCGACGGGTTCGCCTCGGCGCCTCCCCGCTCGCAGATGGGTGGGAACACCACCTTTGGCCGCACCGTGCCCGCCAGCACCGTGTCCACCGAGTTGTTGATGACCTGCGGCACACCGTGCCAGCCGACGACAGGGACCGGGCAGCTGCTCAGCGGTGGCCTTTTCAGGCACGCGGCGCCTCCTTAGCGGGCAGCTGCTACAGGCCAAGCACAGCCCGGGCCCTGGTCTGGACCCGTTCTCGTGTGCTCCGCGCGATGCACCGTGTGGATGAAGCGGACAGCCGAAACGCCGGCGTGTGTAGATAGGCGTGTTCTGCTTGCTTTCGGCCCTTCCGCGCAAGGACACCTGCAATCCCCTGCAATCCCAGACCACGCAAGAAGGCTCCGCTCACCTGTCCGTTTTGCGTGACCTTCTGCGGAGCGCGGCCGCCGCGCCCCGTGCTCCCTGCGCCGATGCGCACCGAGCTGCCGCTGGGGCCAAGGCTGCTGCCTGCCTTGCCGCCGCGCCCCACGCTGCTCGCCATGCCCACCGAGGTGCTGCTGGGGATCGGCGACGGCGAGGCGGAGTGCGCCGAGGGGATGGAGGGCAGGAAGGACGCTGCAGTGCGCGTCTCGTCGTCCACGTCGGTGGCGCTCTCAATGACCTTGTCCAGCGCCACGCTGCCCTTGAGCTCCGCCTTGTACAGGCGGGTCCGGTTCTGCGGGTGTTGCGAGATGTTCTGCAGGATGGCGGAGCACAGGTGCAGCAGCTGCTCCTCGCGCGCCAGCGAGTCGGCGCCCGCGGCGGCCGAGGGCGCGCCGGGGCGCGTGGCGTTCAGCTGCGCGCGCAGCGCCACCACGCGGTTGTAAAACACCGTGTTGGTCCCCAGCAGCACCAACAGACCCCGCTTCGCGATCGGGACTTGGTTAGCCTTGAGGACCGACAGGTTTAGCAGCGCGGCCATCGCCACAAAGTAAATGTCCTGCACCGCCTCCATGTTGTGCATGTCGCGCTCAAAGATGATGGGGTTCTCCTCCCGGGGCTCGCCGGCGCCGCCGCTTGCGCCGCCGCTATCCTCCGGCGCCGGCGCGGAGCCAGTGCCGCTGGTGGAGCGCAGCCCCGCCGCCAGCACCACGCCCGGCGCGCCCAGCTCCTGGTAGCGCCGGTTCAGGCGCTTCATGAGGGCGATCAGGGCCTCCACGCCGCCCAGCGCCGCGGCAACGGCCTTGGCCTCACGCAGGTATGCCTTGGGGTCGGGGCAGCCGTAGGGCGCGGTGTAGGTCATGCGCGCCAGGCCGTGGCAGCCACGGTACTCCATGAGTGGGACCTGAGGGGCACGTGGGATTTGGCCAACAGGCGCATTAGGTTGTAGTTCAGCGCGTTCCTATGCTACACTGGCACATAGGCGCATACAGACAGGCCACAGACCGTAACATGAGAAGGCCGGCAAGGCCGGGCCGCAGGTCAGGCGGTGCGGGCGCGGCCTGCAAAGCGCGGCGGTTACACCTCGGGCGACTCGCCTGCGTGTTGACCAGCCCGGTCATGGCCGCGGCGAACGGCACGACGCCATCGGTCGGCTGGCTGCCCGCCGGCAGGCCCGACACCTCGGCCGGCAGGCCCTGCGGCAGCAGCTCGGGCACGCCCTGCCCCGGCCCCAGCATGGGCAGGTTGGTCCAGCGCTCCTGGAAGAACTCCAGGCAGCCGCCCGCGATCTCGCGGAGCGAGGGCGGCCAGGCGGGGTTGTTGACGATGAGCAGCAATTTGAGCATCACGCCGCGCTCCACCACGTGGCGCTCCATGTTGGGGTGGCGGCAGCAGGCGTTCCACAGCGTCAGGATGCCTGCGGGCAGGGAGCGGTTCGGGGCGGGACAGTTGGGTCCGCGTAGGAGGGTCCAGCCCACGGCGCTTGCCACACGGCCATGCCGCCGTCGCGTGCGCTCGCAGCAATGATACCCAGCCCCCTCGCGCTACGGTACCTCTCCAACGCCTCGACGCTCCTGCCACGCCCGTGCCCCTGTACCTCCTCGCATCTCACCTAGCTGCATCGACTTCCACGCCGCCCCCAGGTGCATGCCCAAGATCTGCACCAGGATGCGCAGCGCGCGCTCCGTGTCAGAGTCCACGATGCCTTCCACCTCGGGGGCGCGCACGTCCATCGTCCACCACGTCTTGCTGCGTGGGGCAGGGCGGAAAGAAAGGGCCGGGGGGCCAAGGGGATACAGAACGGACCGAGGACCCCAAGCGGGCAGGGAAGCGCCAGGGCAAGCAGCTCGGCAGGGCGGCCTGCGGCGCTCAGGAGTATGTCCCACAACAACCCCCGGGGCAAAATAGACCGGGACTTGCACAGGTTACAAGAGCCCTTCTAAGCTGGGTTGCCCGCTTGTGTCGCCGGCAGCGCTCACTTGCGGACTCCATCCGGAGCGGAGAGCCTGAACACGTCCAGCTCGCGGCGCTCGGGCACCCCGTCGTCGTCCACCATGAACATGCAGATGGACGCCACCAGGAACTCGAACAGCTTGAGCACCGGCACGTCGTTGGCCTCGCCCACCTGCGGTGGTGCGCGTTACCGATAGGCAGGCGTCAGGCGGCACGTCGGGTGCCGCGGCAACGCACAGCGGCAGAGGATGACCGGACTTTGGCGGCTAGGTGGTGCCAGCCAAGCTCGAGGATGCACCAGTGCGCGGGGAATGCAGGGACAAAGGGTCTGGGGAACCCGCTCCCAAGGCCCAGTCGCCGACGCGCACCTCGTCCTGCTCAAGCATGGCGGGGAGCCAGGACTCGCCCACGGCCACGAGCGTCTCGAGGCCCCAGTTGTCCTTGAGCTGCTTGTCGAAGCGCTTCTCAAGCTGCAGGGACAGGGAAAACCGAAAATGCAACAAGCAGACGTTAGCAATACAGACATGCACGGGGTTTCCGAACACGGTCCTGTGTGATGAACACTAGGTCCAAAAAAATTCACGTTTTAGTGCAAACAACCCAGGTGCGAACCGCTTCCGGCGATACGCGCATGGGCAGGCGTGTCCCCCTAGCAAGCCTCGTTCCCCTCCCTGTCCAGCGCTCCAGCTCACCACAATGCACACCCCGGCCCCACGCCCGGCACTGTGCGGTGACCGCCTCTTCCGCTGCGGGCACCCTTACACATGAAAGTGGCACGGCATAGGAGCATCACCCTCCCGCACCATGTGCACGCACGCTCCGGCCCACCCCGGAGCAACCCCACCTGCTGCATGCGCCCCTTCATGGCCTCTGCCTTGCGCCGCACGCGGTCCGCGCTCTCCGCCCGCTTCAGCATCATGGACGAGGGGAAGGGCTTGTCGCGCTTCTCGTAAAACGCCTCGCCCTTGGGCATGTCCACATGCTCCATATGGATGTACGACTCGTCCGCGTCGGGCGCCAGGGACGCATCGCCCTCGGCGCCCTCTTCCGCCAGCCCGTCAGCCACGCCCGCCGCCAGCGCGGCGTCACCGTCGCCGGCGCCTGGCGCCGGCGACGCGGCGCCGCTGGGGTTGTCCGAAGCCCCGCGCCGCGGCGAAGGAACGCCGCTGTGGAGCGCGGAGCCCGGTGCGCTCAGCCCTGCGACCGAGGGGTCTCCCTCTGCCGCCACGATGGCCGCTGTCTCGTCCCCGGGACCGGGTTCCTGGCCCTCTCCAGCTGCCTCCGCCTGCTGCTGCTGCGCTTGCAAGCTGAGCTCCTCCGTGTCCTCCAAGGCCGCTGCCGCGTCATCCGCGTCGCCGGCAGAGCCCCCAGCGTCACGGCCGAACTCCTCCCCCTCGGCTAGGCCCCCGTCAGCATCGCCGCCGCTGCTGGCGGTGGCGGTGTTGCCGCCATTGTCCAGAATCACGGACTCGCTGCGCGCCGACGCTGGCCCCCGCTCCTGCTCCTGCTCTGAAGCGGCGGCCGCATTGTCGCCACCTCCCTGGCCCTGACCTCGCAGCTTGGCTGCCTTGGCCGCCACCTCGTCGTTGATCTCGTGCAGCGTGATGGCGTCGTTCAGCTTGTTGATCATATTCTTGGCCAGCTGGTTCGCCGGCGAGGGGTTGAACGAGGTGCCCAGCACCTGCAAGGAGACACACAATAGCGCCGGGGCGTCGGCCAATGACTCGCCGCTACCCCTCGCAACCCGCGTCACGCTCCCCAAACCGCCGCCTCCAAGCCGCCCGCGCACGCGGCACATTCGCATGGCGCCGCACTACACTCTGTCGTACTTTGCGGTTGTTCCCGTTGCGCAGCAGGATCCACATGCCCGCCATGAGGAACTCGATCATCTCGCTGTTGTCGCTGTCAGTCAGTAGCGCCGCGTACATGGCCAGCTCGGCCGAGTCGACGGCGCCGGCCATTGTCGACAGGTACATGAGGCCGAGCGCCGCAGCCTGCGAGGAACGCGTTAGAACCGGCGCGCACGTTGGTCATTTGCGGTTGCGGGACCTGGCGGCTGTGAACCGCACCGCTTCACGCCCGACGTGCTTCAGAACCTGCACGACGGCCGGCATGCTTGCTCGCACCTGCTGAACGCGTCCGAACGCCCCCCCCCCACACACACACCGCCCGCTTGCTGGTGCGCTCTGCACCCTACCCCCACCCCACCCCGCTTGATTGCTGTCAGCGCGCGTCCGGACGCCCCCCCCCGCCTCCTGCTGGATGATACGGTTGGGTGAGTTGTGGGTCGGCTATCCTCTTCTCCGAGCTTCTCACGGTGATCTCCGCAGCGTTACTACCCGATTCCCGTCTCCACTACCCACCACCTCCCCCGTCGCTCGGCTGCCAGACGGGACGAACGCTGCTGGCGCCCAGCCCGTTGATACCCACACCCTTTCCCACTACCCTACCCTCTCCGCCCCCCACCGCACCTGCTGGATTATGCGGTCGCACTCCACCCAGACCGCCGTTACTCCTCCTACTGAGTATGCGATCGGGTGTCCGCGACGCGACCCGTTTCCCCTTCTTCCTTTCCGCCCCCCCCCACCGCACCTGCTGGATAATGCGGTCGCACTCAGAGTCGAGTACGCTGCTCAGCGCCGCGCGCAGCAGCGCCCCGAACGCGCCCATGTTGAGCAGCTTGGTCCGGAACGGCCCGTACATGCACTCGTCACCCTCCGCGCCGATGGGGTGGCAGGCCAGGAAGGCCACGCCCGCGCAGGCGGACGCCTTGACGTAGCCCGCCTGCTCAAAGTTCTCCGTCTCGATGGCGTCGAGCATGGCCATCATGAACTTGAGCGCAATGTCGTCGGGCGAGTTCATGATTAGCATGGCGGCGTCGGGGTTGGCGGCCAGCGTGGCGATGGAGGCGGTGATGCAGTGCGCCACGCGCGAGAGCGGCAGCGCCACCGTGTTGTAGCAGTCCATGCCCATGTGACCTGGGAAGTGGGGGCGGAGGGGAGGCACAGCGTGGGGGGCGCGGCGTGGGGGGCGCCCCGTGCGGTGCGGTGCGGAGCTCAGTGCGGTGGGAGGGGCTCGGTGGAGACAGGCTGTACCTATACCACATGGCGAACACTCGGCTGCGGGTGCGGCAGATGACGGCAAGACGGAGAGGCCCAGGGTGGCGCGGGTGAAGGATGCAAGTCGGCGAGCCGCAGGTCCCCACACCTAACCCCAAGGTCCGGCTGCCCCTCGCCTGCCAGGGGGTAGAGACGATGGGCAACGGGCGGAAACCACCACCAGGGGGGGCGGACTCACCCAGCTGGCCAATGTGCTCCATCTTGACCTGGATGGGGTCCATCATGACGCAGTAGTGCGCGGAGCCCCACATGGCCTGCGACGCCGCCTCCGCCAGGCGCACCCCCAGCTCCACGTCAAACTGGGGGCTGGCGGCAGCCTCCTCCCTGCGCCGGACACGAGTGGATACGCACGTTCGCTTTCACAACAGCCACGAGCCGATGCCCCCGAGAAAGACGGCCACAGTGAGCAGCACGGTGCAAGCAAAGGTGGTTCCACCTTCCGTTCCATGGCGGCTTCGGCGGCTGCTTTCCGCTTGCCATATCCCCCACTTCGGCCCCCTGGTCCCGGCTTTGCCATGGAAGAACCGCCCAGCCAACCCGCGGCCCCACCCTCGAAGCCCCACTCCAAGCTCCACCGCCAGCTCTTGTGTAGCGCACCCGTGGCGCCAGCGCTCCAAGCCGCCTTCCTCCCCCTCCTCCCCACGCGCCCCTTGTCCCCCTGTGGCTCCCCCCCCGGCTTCAGGCACAGGCGCTCACTCTGACAGCTGGCCGTAGAAGCGCGCCACCTCCCGCTTCAGCTTCGTGAGCGTGCTGTGCAGCAGCACGATGCACGCCTCGAACATGAGCGGCGCCTCCCCGCGGTCGCGGATCAGCTCCATCGCGTCGTCGTCCAGCACCAGCGTGGCCAGCAGCGAGGCGGCGCAGAACTGGATCATCGACTCGCCGGGGCCCTGCGGAGTTCATGCGTGCAACCCCGCGCTCGTCGCCAATGGCAGCTGCCGCACGCGCCCACCATGTGCGCGCCGCCAACGCGCCCACCTTCCCGCTGCGCTTCCGGCCCGCCGCCGTCGTCCTGGGCTCCCCTGCCGCCGCTCCTCGCCCCTCGATGCCTTCACAACCAGTCACACACACCCCGCAGCCCCCACACCCACGCCCCCGCCGCCGCAGCGCCGCAGCCCCCACACCTACACCCCCGCCGCACGCACCTTGGGGTTCAGCAGCGATATCACGTTACGCAGCGCGCCGCTGGCGATGAGACTGCGCCGCGCGTCCGCGTCGCGCTGCACCATGGTGGTCAGCAGCTTGGACGCTGCCTCCCGCCGGGCGGCCGCCGCCTCCGGGCTGTAGCCCTCCAGGTTCTTCGCCAGCGCAAAGATGGTGCCAAACTCGGGCTCCTGCTGCAGGTACGCCCGTCGGCAGTTGCGGTCGATCAGCAGCACGCTCAGCCCGCCCAGCAGGAACGCCTGGTAGCGGTTGCGCTGCGCCTCCGGCACCGTGCCCGCCGGCGGCCGGCCGCTGCTGCTCGTGTTACCGTTCCCGGTGCCGCTCTGGCTGTGGCCGTGCCCCTGGCTGCTGCCGCCCACGCTGGACGCCGCGTCGCGCAGCTGGCCACTGCCACCAGCGGGCCCCGCCTCCGGTACTCCGCCTCCGCCGCCGGTGGTGGCGCCGCCGTCCTCCAGCACCACCGGCATCTTCAGCGAGCGCTTCAGGTTCGTGATTAGCAGCGAGATGATGTCCAGGTCCGCCAGGGCGCGCCGGCTCAGGCCGGTGGTGGCGAGTCCCCAGACCGCGGCGGCGGTGGTGGTGGCCACGTCCATGTTGGGCGAGGAGAGGCGGTTGAGCAGGGCCGCCAGGCGGTCAATACGAAAGTCCGCGTGGTGCTCCTTTTTGATGGCGAGCTCCCAGAAGCCGTGCGCGCCCTCCGCGGACAGCACGGGGTCCTCCGCCTCGACCTGGAGTTGCAAGAGGAAGAAAAACGGGCTCGCCCAGGGCATGCCTCCGAAACCTCTCGGTCCGGCCCAAACCAGGGTCCCTCCGTCCCCAGAGCTCAACTGCAGCCAGGTCATGGTCGCAGGGCAAAGTCCTAAGCCCGGCCTCCTGCGATTTAGGACCGCACTCGCCTTGGCGTGCAGGTACGCCAGCAGCAGCTGCCTCCGCTTGCTGGCCGTCCACGGCTGCTCCGCAATGAGCTGCGCGGCAAAGGTGCGGCGCGAGGGCACAGTTAAGAGGGATGCAACCGTATGCGCGCTGCAGTAGAATCCAGCCACAACCAGCGAGGCCAGGCTACATCCCCGCTCCACACGCGGCACTGCGCGACGGGAACCGCCTCCTTGTGAGGATGGCAGAGCCTGCCCTGGCGAGTTTGGTGATCGCCACCCCGGGCCCAACTCGCCCGCCCCACCTCTTGCCACTCATCGTCCGTGCGGATGAGTGTCCGCTTCTGGCTGAAGTTCAGCTCGGGTTTGTCCTCCCGCGCCGGCAGCCGCTCGTCGTAATAAGGATTCTCCACCAGCAGCGATAGCTCCGTGCCCGTGAAGACCCCCGTCAGCTTGGTGGTGCGCTTTCCCGCCTCCTCCGTCACGTCCACCTTGGTCTCGCCTGTTGGCGCGGGGGTGGAAGCGTGGAACGGGTTCCCTCAGGACATCATCACAAGAATGGAGATGGGGATCGGTACCAGGGGCAAGCTGGGGACCTCACGAACGTACGGGTAAAGGATTTCCCGAATGACGGTACGCTAAGTGTGCGTGCCTCGTCAGGGGTGTGCGGGTTGGTGAAGGCGGGGCGGAGGGCGGACGCGCCGGTGCGTCGTGCCAGACGCAAACAGCACGCCGTGGGCGGGATTTGTCTTTCTCCACAGGCCGCCGCGTCACAGCTCAGATGAGTACAAAGCCCAGGTGCGCCGGCACAGTGTGTCCCCCCCTCTGTCACGGGCCCCAGGCCCGAGGGGCCTCGCCCGCTCCAGCCCCACGGCTAGACAATCCGCACCGAGCTCAGCGACCTCAATCTGCTTTGGGCAAGGGCCGCTGCCCTGTGGGGCCGCTGGCATGCCGACTCACCGACTTGGTCCCATTTCGCAGGGTCCTTTCCAAAGAAGCGACCAGCAGACTGGAGAAATTGCTCCAATGAATCGTCGCTAGACGGGATCACGGGCGCACCCAGAAGTGCAATCTTCTTCACGGCTCCCTGCAAGAGCTTTTTTACTTTGCTCTTGACGATTGGCAGTTGGAGAACCTACAGAGGCAGCAATGTTCTTAACGTCGACTGTCGGCGAAGTGTTTGGCAGAAGGCTCCAACCTCGTCAGAGTCGTCCAAGCGGACGTCCGCGATGAAATTTCCATCCATGGTGCAACTTTATAGAGGGTAATAGCTCAAGGCGTTTTCGAAGACATTGTCATTCGAAGACAGAGGTTCATGGCTCACGGAACGGCCAGTGCAATCTCCTATGTTAGCTCTCAGGCGTTCAACAGAAACATCGATGCTGCATCGACGGAACAATGGTGAGGAGAGTGGTCATGCCGTATGCTGTACGGCGGGTGTGTGCAGCCCTGTACGCGGGGTTAGTAAACATGCAGGATCAGGCAGCTGCATATCACGCTTCAAGCCCTCACTTTATCCATCTCCCCTGCTCCACGACATTGCAGGCCGCCCTTTGGGCTGCACTAGTGACAAGCCTCCCTTCCCACTCACACTCGCAACTCGAAGCACGGAACGGTAATTCAGGGAAGTCTCATTTGCCACGGGTTTTGCTGAAGGATGCGCCGTTGGGCCATGGCATGGGGCTATGCAATCTTCCCACGCTTGTGAACACTGTGTACCGTTAGTGCAGAGCGTCATGTGCAGTCTGAATGTGTCAGAGTTGCTGTTTGGCTGGCGCGGCAGGTGCTGCCCGAGGCGTACAGGACGCCGCTCCCTTGTCACCGTGGTCACGGCAGGGCAGGCATGAGCAATGTCCTGTCCGAGATCATTACAGTTTGCAGACTTCTGTGCCTAAGCGGCCTTAGTTTGTGTTCCTCATCGCCATCTGGCAAACCAGGGGATACGCAAAACACAATGCACACTCATTGCACATGCTACCGCGTCGTACCCGGAACCCGATTACACCTATGTCAATTGCACTGGGCTCAAGAAGCTCTGATTTCCCTATCAGTTACACGTACCTTTGCCTCTTCCAACAGCAGACCAATACCAACTTCCACCTGTGCCAAAGCCTTGCTAGACGACCGAGGTGCTTTGACACCGTATTAAATCATCGCACCGTAACAATGTATCTCGTCTAGACATTCTGCTGATACGCATATACTCGATCGTCGCGGAGGGAGGATGAGCCTCGCGCTCAAGCTCTTCCAGCCCGCGCCCGATAAGGTTCGGACGATGTATCGCTAGACGGAAACTCAGCTACGTCATCAGCTGCAAGCGTCTGCTCATATGCCACGGGCAGGTTGCCAAGGTCGAGTTCCACCCCGTGCTGCCGTGGGTGGTCTCTGCCACCAAAAGCGACCATGTGTCCGTGTGGGACTGGAGGACCAAGCAGGTAAGGGGGTGGGCATGGAGTGGGCGGGCAAGGCGTGTGGGGCAGGACGCTCGGGCTACCTGTCGCCTCCGGCCGCGGCTGGGCTGGGCCGGCGTGCAGTTCAGGTGCGGTGCAGGGGCCCATTTGACACGATAACCGTCCTGCTGCGGCCTCACAAGTCCGTCCCCCCTCTGCCCCGTGGCCCTGCTGGCAACCACGGCACACGCCCCTCTCCACCACGCCATTCCCGCCCCTCCTCACGTGTCGCCGGACGCCTGGTCGCACCCCCCCCACACCTCCACCGCCCCCCTACCCCCCCACCTGCCAGGTGGTGTGGGAGGCCCAGCTGGGCGGCGCGGACGAGGACCTGTGCGCCGACGCCGAGATGGCCCGCCTGCACGTGCGCGACCCCGCCTTTGCGCCCAACCCCTCGCTGCTGCACCCCATCCCCGCGGGGCCCAAGCGCGAGCCCAGCGGCAAAGTGCGCGACGTGCGTTTCCTGGACACCGATGTGGCGCAGGTGGGGCCGGTGTCGCGCGCTGCGCTGGCCTGGCCGCGGCCCTCCGGGCCCGCGGGGCTGCGGCGCTCGTGTGTGCTGGTGCGGCGGCGGGGATGAGGTGGAGGCGGCTTGTGAAGTGTTATAATACGTGGGTATGTTCAGGTGGAAGTGGACGCGGGCATATGAGGCTCGGGTTCGGCTCGTGGGGTGGTGCTTTGTGGAGCGGGACCCAAACGTGCTATCGGTCGTGCGTGGTAACGATGCGTGGGTGATGTTGGCTACGGGCCGTCCCGCGTGAGGCCGCCCGTCCGTGGGTACGGTGTCCTCGAGCTGGAGCAGCTGGTAGTCAGGAAACGTGATGTCTCGCCCCCACCCCTCCCCACGCCGCCCCCGCCCCGTCGCTGCGCTCGCGGACCGACGCGCGCAGGTCCAGCTGACGTGGCAGCACACCGCGGCGGCGGGCTGCAGCACGCCGCCGCCCCGCGCGGAGGACATCCGCACGCTGCGGGGCCAGAGGTGGGGACGGGCGGCCCGCTGGTGGCGTGCGGCCTTCGGGAGGGTGCGCGCTGCCGGGGCTGCGGCATGGGGCCAGGCCAGCCGGTCTGTTTTGGCCTGCGGGGCGCCCCCGCCTCACCGGTGCACTGCCCGTGATGGGCGCCATCGCACCGCCCGTCCGCCCCCACAGCACGCCACGTCGGTGCCGGCAGGGCAGCACCCTTTTTGCTGGTGCAGGAGGGGAGCGACCGTCTCCCGTCCCGACCTCCTCCGGGAAGTCGGGTCGCTTGCCGCCGCCCCGGCTCGCCCGGGCGCTCCTCGTGCGCCGGAACCGGCACGTTTGATTCGCCGGACGCTGCCGTCGTGCCCGCAACGCATCCATCCACTCACCCTCGTCTCTGCACTCTGCGACTCCCGTCATTTCCGACCTCTTTGCACACCCCAGGCTGGCGTGCAACCCCTCGAACCCCACACCCACACACACCCACACACCCTCCTGCTCGCCTGCCTGCCTGATAGCAACACAGTGTTACGCATAGATTGGATTGGTTGTAACACACACCAACCCGTCCAGGCTGCTGGTCATCGCCTGCGAGGCCAAGCTGCTGGTGGTGGACCTGGCCAGCCGCCGCGTGCTTGAGCTGGGCAAGGGCGTGTTCGAGGGCAAGAGCCCCACCGCCCTCGCGTTCCTGCTGCGCTCGGGGCTGCACCACGGGCCCGGCAGCGGGGGCGGCGCGGCGGCAGGAGGAGGAGGAGGGGGAGGGAGGTCGGGCGGCGGGTGGCTGCTGGACAGCCCCGTGCTGGCGGTGGGCTGCTCGGACGGCATCGTTCGCTGCGTGCAGCTCTTCCCCATCAAGGTACAGGCTGGGTTGGGTCGGTGTGGCGGTGGAGGTGTAGGGGTTACTCAGTCCGTGGGCAAGCTGAGCGATGACTATCCGTGGGCGCGTGGGAGCGTGATTATCCGTGAGTGCGTCCATGCTAGGGCAGCGGATCGTGGCTACCGAGGCCGCGCCTGCGTGGGTGGGCGGCGTGCTGACGGGGGGAGGGCGCGGAGGCTGGGGTTGGGGCTAACCATACCGGTATGCTGGGTGGTGACGGACGGATGAGGGGGGGTGGGACAGAGGCTGGGTTGATGCAAATTGCAGGCCGTGTGGGGCGGGCGCGGGCAGGCACGCGCACGTGAACCTATCGACGGGTCGGCGCCGCTGCGCGGCCTCACTGGTGCCAAGTGTGAGTCACAGCACGCGGCGTCCTGCTCCTACAGGCTTCTCGCAACGGTCGACTGTGTGCCCCATCCCCTTCGCCCCACCATGACAAGCATTCACGGGGCACGCGCCGTGCTGACCTCACACAACGCGCCCTAGCCTGGCTCCCAGTACCCGCCCACACACGTGTTGCTCCACGTGCCCCGCGGGCCCCCGCAGCCGGTGGTGCGGTTGGTCTGGGCGCACAAGACCCCGGTGGCGGCGCTGGCGGCCCTGGGGGTGCGCGGCCAGCGGACGGAGCTGCTGGTGGTGGGGCACTCGGTGCGTGGCGTGGCGGGGGGAGGGAGGAAGGCGCTTGGCAGGGAGCTGGCGACGGGCGGGCGGGTGGGGACCGGAAGAGTCGGCAGCAGGCGCTGGGCCGCTGGCGGACCCGGCGTGCAGTGAGGGGGAGGGGCGGCGATCGCCGTCTTGCCGCGTGGAGCAAGTGCATGGCGCGCGCTGTGGCGTGTGTGGGCGCGGGCGTGGGCCTTACTCCATCCGTCGGGGGGTGGCAGGACGGAGCTGCTGGTTGGCGGCGGTGGCACCCCACACGTGCACCCCGCGCGACAGCGCGTTGCGCGGTAGGGGGAGCCGGGAGGGGGTGGCGGCTGCCGCCCGACTCCCGCCCATCCCATCGGCGATCTCACCCCTCCCCGTCACCGCTCCGGGCTCAGGCGGGGGGTGGTACGTTGGACCGACCAGGGACATCCCCTCGCCGAGCTCACCTGTCCCCGCCCCCACTTCGGGGGACGACAATGGGGCGCCAGTGCATTTTCGCCTCACATTGCATCCGAAACGCCCCCACCCCGCCGGCGCAGGGCGGCAGCGTGACGCAGTTCGAGCCCATCGGCCGCACGGCGGCGCCGGACGGCCTGGGGCCCCGCGCGGATGTCAAGTACCACGACCGGGAGCTGCTGCCCGGGTCGCTGGCGCTGGTGGCGGTGGCGGAGGACCCCGAGGACACGCGCTGCCTGCTCTTCACCGCCGGTGGGTGGGCGAGGGAGGGAGGGAGGGAGGGAGGGAGGGAGGGACGTGCGGCGAGAAGGGACGCGAAACAGAAGTTGATATGCGCGCTCGCTTGCTGGGTAGGTTTGAAAGTGTTGGTGAGGTTGAAGGGCAACGGGAATGAACGACGTGGGGGGAAGGGAATGAACAAGTGATGGAGGGCGGCAACGGGGAGGGACTCGCAGCGTAGCCCAGTGTGGGGCTGGGGACGTCCTTACGGTGTGGGGCCGCTGGGGTGCTCTGGTCGACGGAAGCGCCGGGGTACGGGTGCTCGGCGGCTGGGCGCGTGCGAAGGCCGTGGCACGCCTGGGCCGCTCCACGGACCGGGCTGCTCCGGCGGCCCTCCCGTGTGTGGGCTGCCCTGAGGAGCCGGCGCGGGGGCGCACGTTGCCAGCCAGCTTGGGCGCTGCCCGACCCGGCCCTCGCTGCTTTGACTGCTTTGAAATGCTCCCCTCGGCCCTTCACAACTTTGCCCCTGGATCAGAAAGAAAGCAAACCGCTCGCTCTCGCTCGCTCGCTCTCCTTCGTACTCCTCGCCCGCACCCCGCAGGCGCCGACAACAAGGTGTACGGCATGGAGCCGGGCACGCTCAAGGTGCGGTCGCGGCTTTTTGAGGGGGATGTAGGCGCCGCAAACTCGACTTAAGGGCGCCAGGGGAGGAGTAATGAAGCCGGGGGTGGGCACGCTCTATCCCACCTTGCGCGGCTGGGGGTATAGGCCACGTGACTGCTGCCTACCTCGTCTCTGGATGGACGGAAGGCCGCCGCCAAATGCCGGTACACTCTCCTGAGCCCTGCGTCTCCACCTGGGACCTTGCCCGGTCCTCCTTCCTCCGCCCACCCCTCCCACCCCCGCCCTTCCTCGAACGCGCAGGAGGGCACCAACCGCATCAAGGTCGACCGCGCGGGCCTCACCTGCCTGGCGCCCTGGCCGCGCGGCTGGGTGGTGAGCGGCGTGCACTCGCTGCTGCTGGGCACCGAGGGCGGGCAGCTGCTGCTGGCGCACCCCACCAGCGGCAGCGTGCGGCTGGCGGCGGAGCTGCGCGGCATGGTGCCCTCGGGTGGGCCAGGGTGGGGGCCCGCGAGGGGAGGGGGCCACGGGCGGAGGGTTGGTTGCGGCGCTCCGGG
>LSYV01000003.1:214622-226818 GCA_001584585.1 Gonium pectorale
TTTTAATGTCCTCGCTGTGCGCTGTGCATTGGCCGGGTATGCGCAGCAGCACGCGGGCCGTAAGGAGCACGTGGGTGTGGCACGGAGGCGTGGTGGCAGCTGTGCCAACAGTTTTCGCCCATGAACCCGCAAGCGCGGTGCGGAGTCGCCACGACATCCCGGCCTACGCAGCCAAGATTGGGCATGCAACACAGAATATGTTGTTTTAATATCATTAAAATGCGGTTTGAAGGAGCGGGCGAGTCACCCACCGGTCCGCGGCAGGCCCGGGTAGTGGGGTTTCGTGCCTTGGCTGTGGACGAGGGCCGAATACGGTGTACGGCTACCTCACCTTCCGAGTTCCGTGTTCATTGCGTTCTGGTGCGTCTTCGTTGGCTCGCTGCTGCTCACGCTATTACCTCTAGGCAGACGTTAGTCGCTGTGGCGCTGGCCATAGGCCAGTGTTTTAGCAGGCGCGCCGGAGGCGTGCTTATGGACTCGCGCTTTTCTTCCCCACCCTCCCGCCCTGCGCTCGTTTTGTTCGGGTTGTGTTCTTCCTTGGGCTCGGCGTGCTGTCTGCACGGGGGTGTCTCTGCCAAGGCGATGGGGTAGGGCTCGGCAGACTCGAGGTCTCTAGGCTGGGTTTTCCGTTCGAGTTTGTGTTGAAAGCCTAAGACCTCACAAACAGTCCCCATTTCCTAGTTGCACTCCCGTGCCTCGTTTTCGAGTGTTAAGCGCTTTGGTCTCACTGCTGGTGCCCAGCACGTTGAGCTTGGCCGTAAGGCCGAGGGACGGCGGATTCCCGAGGTGTCGGTTGTTAGCATCCTTATGAGGGCCTGCCCGGCGAGCCCACTATCTCAAATTTTGGGTGATGCATTGGGGAGAGCAAGTTGCCTCTCAGGAGGTTCGTCGCCCGGAGGCGAAGGCGCTCACCCGAAGGGCGTGGTTGAGCTTGGTACAGGTGCAGGCAGGAGTCCCTGACGTGTAGACCAGTGTAGACGCGCAGACTTCCCTGCAAGAGCAGGCCAGTTCTTGGGCGATAGTATTGAGGTGATTTACAGTTGGTCGTTCTGGTGCCTTACCCGGCGGTACACTTTGCAGCGGCTATCCGCAGAGGTGACCCTAATATGTCGCATCATCTCTTCTGCCCATTCCCCTCCGCTGCGGCCTGCTGCCGTGTTCCCGCGTGGCCCAGCCCGGTGGTTAAGAGAGACGGTACGTCCGGCCACAGTGCGATAACAAGAATGGTGCCTGATGGGTCGTTGTGTTTCGAAGGTTGTGCCCGCGGCGAGGCCCCCGCTGGCGACCTGACATGTGTCTTTCGATCGACGTTGGTACGGCACTGTTGCCGTTGGGTGAGCTGCGATGTAACGGATGGGGACAAGCAATGGGCGGCGCGGGAGCTACGCCGTGCGAGCTAGTACGGCAAGAAACCTGCTCCTAAGTTGCAGTAACCGCAACTTTGATCGTCTGCACGCAGAGCCGGTTTGGACTGCGGGCAACGAGGCGAAATGCGGGGACCATCGACGAAACACGGGTGCAACATCATCGTCTCAAACAGCCCCACAAACTCACCGCTGCGGTCCGTCACAGCCTCCGCACACGCGCCAAAACGCGCCAGCACGTGCTTAAGGAAAGCCCGCAACGTGCGTGCTGAGTCTCCTTGAAGGCAACCCTTCTTGCTTGGTCACAACAATCCCTCCGCCCTGGCCCCTGGTCCCCGCCGTGTGCCTTTGCGCTCACTCACCTCCGCCCTGCCCGCCTGCGCCCCGTGCCGCCGTACCGTACGGCAGTCTACACGGGCAACCTGGTGCTGCCGTACCTGGTGTCGTTCCAGACCAACGCCATCGTGCTGGACACCAACGGCGAGCCCTCGCGCGAGTTTGTAGACAACTTCAAGACCCCGTTCAAGGAGGCTGTCGCCGCCGAGTGGAGCACCGACGCCGCCAGCCTCAGCGGCGCCGCCATCAATGTCCTGTCTGGAACCGTCAACAGGACAGGAGGGCTGGGCTTGTTCGGGTTGGTAACCGCCAGTCGCCGATGGACCGGCGGAGTCATAGCCCGCCACCCTGACCGTCTGACACTCAGGTACATGACAGGTATATGGGGGTGCCCACTAAGTGTGCCCCCGGAGGACCCATGTCGACTCGCCAGGGACCTGCCCTTGCCTCCTGTACCTGACTCCACCGCGCCCTCACGGTACCGTCTTTGCCTTCGGGCGTCGTATGGCCTGAGAGGCAAGGTCGTTCATCCCCAATGCAGCTTTGTGATTTTTTAACGGGGAGCCCGTTGACTTCGGCGACGCCCTGGCCTTCCGCCACCACCACCACCACCACCACCATCGGCTGCTGCGCACCATCACCGACCTCCTCCAGCTCAGCAACCCGCCCACCTGCCCGCCCACCTCAACGCCCAGCACGCCCGCCGCCACGCCGCCCGCCAGAACCACCGCGGCCTGCAGGACGAAGATCCGCAGTCGACACTGTACGACGTGTCGTACGGCGATGGTGTGGAGGCCGTTGCCGTTCTGCTGGTGACGCTGGGCTTCACGGTCACGCGGCCGCTGTCGGCGCTGCCGCCGGACCAGGCCCGGAGGTGCTGTCCGCCGACGTGGCCGCATACGGTGAGGCGTTGGGGGGTGGGGGATTGCGACGTGTTTCATTGATGTGGCAGGGTACGGCAGTAGGAGCAGCGCGGCCCTCCCGCCGCCCAGGCCAACAGCGCGTGAACGGAGCGTCTAGAACGGGGGCCTGGCCAACCACCATTCAACCGCCCAACCGCAGTCGACAACATCAAGCCCATCATCACTGCCGAGAGCAACACCGTCGTCGCCGCCAGCGGCAGCTCGGACGGGGGCACTCTGGTGACGCTGCCGGCCTTCAGCGCCACGGACAACTTTTACGTCGCCGTGCCGGTCTACTGCACGCCCGCCTCGGGCAGCGTCGTTTCCGTCGGCACCATCACGGTGAGCCGCACCGGCCGGCCGCGCTGCCCGAATGTTGCGTGGCCTCGCGAACCTGCCCATGTGGCTTCTGGGCGGTGATAACGCTGCAGAACTGCACCTCGCCCCCTCCTCCTATCGGCACATGACTGACGACGTGCTGTGCTGCCGTACTGCCGTGCCGCCGTACGTGCAGGTCGTGTGCAAGGCCGTGGGCGGCAGCGGCAACTACGCGACCATCAACATCGACGTGACCGTCGGCGCAAGTAAGGTGCCGTCCTTTGGGCTGCGGTAGCTTTGCGGAACAGGGGCGCAACCGCATGCTGTGAACGGGGCATGCGAGAAGTCTTGAGCTCACAGCTGTGCTGTGCGCGTTCGGCCCGCCTGGCTGCGGGTCTGACGGCCCTGGCACACCAAGTGCGGCTTCCCCCTAGTGCGCGCGCGCGTTGAAGCACAGGAGAGGGGCGCCCGCCGATACACGGGCCCAAGCACTCCATCCGCACATACCACAGCAGCCACGGGCCGACCCATGCGCGAAACTGATGGCATGACCATGAAGCCGCTCGGCAGCCGCGGGCCGCCGCCGCCGCCCGCTGGCTTGTCAGGGGTGCACTCTGTCAGCACGTCGCGGCCGCCTCAGGCTCAGCCGCGGCCGCACACGGGCGCGCAGCCCGGTAGGTGCCGACCTGATGTTCGGGTTCCAGGTGCCATCCGACTCAAGATCCTTGCCTCTCCCCGCTGCTGCTCCCCGCCCTTTCCCCCTGGACCGTGCAGACGCTACACTTGTTGCGGAGGCGTGCGCCGTGTACAAGGCGCAGGGCAAGACCGCCTCCCAGTCGTCGGGTCTGTGCGCCGCGGCCCCCGCCCAGGTCAAGTCTGGTGGGCGTCGGTTGTGGGCGGTACCAGAGTCGGGATGCGGCGCAAGGGTTGCCTCGCCTTCCCTCGAAGGAATGCTCGCCCGTCGCCGCAGTAGACGAATTGTCCGGAATGGCGTGTGTGATGCGTCTGAAACCCAACACGAGTCGTTCGCAACCATGTCAACTCATGGAGCCGGCACGGTTCCGACTAAACCCGCACAAGCCAAGCGGGCCTTCTCTAAGGAACGTTGGTGCCCGTTTGCGGACCTTGCGGACAAGCTCTGGGGTTCATGACGCGTTGACACGGGTTGTGGCTCTCTTTCTCGCTCCCCTACCCCGTAGGGCGGGTGTGTGCGGGTGCGGGTCCTGTCAAATAAACCGGTTGCCCCTGCCCATTCACCCGCTGTGGTACACATACACGCTCCACCCTTCATGACCTAAATCCGCGGTACGGTCTCACGGGGCTCCGCCCTTTTCCAAGCTTCACGGAAGCTTTTCCCCTACTTGTTTGTGGTAGGTGCGGCCGTCCCCGTTCCCCACTATACCCCAGCCCCAGAAGCGGTTGGCCTGACCCTCTGGGCGTGTTTGCCAATTCGCAGAATACCGTACACGCGCATTCGTGCTCTGAGTGTCGCCAATGGAACCGCCTCTTAAAGCGATCCTCTCTGCTTTCACTCCCTTCGTCCCACTTTGCAAGCCTTGGGCGTAGCCGGGTGGCCATAAAACGTATGATGATGCGACCCGTTCACGGTGTGTGGCTTTCGTGGCATGGGGCAGCTAACAGCATAGCGCGGCGGGTGCGGCAGCAATAGTGCATGGGTCAGGGACACCGGCGCAGGCGGTTCCATGGCTCTTCGCCTGTCGCCTCTTCCACCACGCCGGTCTCCTGCCACACACCTGATGTCGGGCTTGGGGGATAAACGGAAGGGGCGAACACGGCTGTCGGTTACACCCCAGCATGGTCCGCTGGACACGCTTCCTTGACCTGCTGGACTTGCCCCGACGGGCTACTTCCGACCACCACCCTCATTTACGCACTTTCGGCCTCGAAGTACCATGAGTGTTCCGTCTGCTCCGGTGATACGACGGGTACTGCAACGACCGTTGCAAACCGCGGCGTCCCCTGCTCCCGTCATGCATTCTAGCACTATCTATGTGGTGTCGGTGTTCTGCTGGCTCCATGGCCACAGCTCCTGTAGGTAGTGCCGCTACAGCGTGGCCGCCCAAAGCCTGCGTTTGTTTTGTGCCGTGCGCCGCCGCATCGCCTTATCGCGGCGCGCATCAGCACCCCACCGAGCACAGCCGCTCCTAGTCCAGCTTGCTTGGAGGGAGGCTCCAGTGCGGCCTTGCCGCATTGTGCAGTACAATGTGAGCTCAATCAATCTGCGCCTGCTCTCCCGCATCCAGCCAGCCAGCCAGCGTCGACCGGGTCGCGCGTGCGGCAGCGGCGGCCTCCCGAGCAGGGTTACGCTGTGCTGCTTCCTTGCTTGCATTGCAATATTGCAGTGCATAGCCCGTGCCTCTGCCTCCCGTCGCCCTCCCAGTCCACACGGCCGCTTGCACATGCCCCCGCAGCGCGACATGGAAACACATGCCCTGTGCTCTCCCGACGTCCCGATCGACGTCCGCTGCCCAGAACCGGGAGGGCCCGTGTGCTCATCTCCGTCGCCCGCCATGCATTGCGCCCGGCGCCGCATCTGCACTGTCGCACCTTGGCATGCAGATACATGTTCATTAAAATTGACACTGGGAGCGGAATACGGCACGTTGCGATTACAACATACGACGCCGTACAGAGTCTCATAACATCGATCGACCTCGGCGCGCCTAGTCCGACGAAATGCGGCTCGCCGCCCCTCCCTCATTGCGCCCAAACACACACTGCCACCTCCAAGGGCATGACGATGACAATCGTATGCCCCGAACCTGTGTCGACCCGACAAACGCGTCGCATGCGGCCGTTCGCCGTACGTGACCATAAGTGCGGCATGCCTTGCGACTACAACTTCTGACCCAGACACGAATGGGTGTCTGTTGAATGAAGGAATGATTTCGAAAAGGTGGACACACACCAGGGAGACCAAGGGCCCCTGTCAATGGCAGTTCGGGGCCTGGCAAAAACCCACAAACACGCACACACACAAACACACATTCGCACACCCACGCACGCGGAAAGTAGACCTTTAGATCTTAGACCTGTTTCCTGCACTTCGTATTGCATACGTAACATACGGAAACTGCCCTTTGCATCCTCAACACACGGACAGACTACTACACCCAACTGCGCGAAATTGAACCGTACACATACATGCGTACACACAAACACGAGTACATTTCATCTTGTGCACATGCCGCGTGTCTATCTCCTGGCATGCGGTCCTGCCGTCGGGACCCTTTGGTACTGCGAACGCCGCTCGTACATACGCATTGCTCGCGCTTACCAACACATGTGCTTGGGGACCGACCGCACCCGCATTCCCGTTCAAAACGCCGCGCCAAGGCAACTGCAGCTCAAATGAAGTTCAGATCCAGGCAAAATGGCCCCAAGGGGTAAGGAAAATGAAGGGAATGCCAAGAAGCGACAGAAGTATGGACCTAATGGAGCCACAGAACCACACGAGAACAGTTTTGAGGTTCGTACGTACGGCACATAGAGGACATTTGGCCACCGGTTGACTGCGAATAATAAAGCTGGACACGCTCGAATGTGTCCGACCTGTAAACGCTACCAAAAAGGGTTTCAATGGCAGCAACGGACCGCGGATCCCAAATCCCTGAGATTTGTGGTAACGATTGCTGGGCAAGTGACGCCGAATGCAACATCCCCTAATTCAAGCAACGACACGGCAGCAGTACTGGAAAGCTCTCTTCGTGTCTCAAACTAGATGTCTTCGAACCAATCAATTGTCGTCGGCTTGACGTATCCCTGGCCCCGGATCCAAACTTTCCATGGCACAGTGCAGCGCAGTACGACAGCGCACACTACCGGCGCTCACACGCACTCGTACGTGGCCAGGTGGCAGGCCAGGTGCACGGTGGCGGCGTTGGCGGGCCGGGAGCCGCCCTGGACGGGCACCCAGGCAGTCAGCCTGGTGGGGCCGCTCAGGGGCAGCGAGCCGGGGCCGACGGCGGGCTGGGGCTTCCATTGGCCGGGGGCAGTACTGGTGAGCGGCGAGTACGACGCATACAGGTGTACGGCAGTGGTCGTGTACAGACGCAGGAAGCGGCTGGCGATGTCGACGGAGCAGCTTGCAATGGAGTAGGATGAGTTGTAGGTGGTACTGTTGGGAGGGGCCGAGGACGTGCGGGATTAGAACATAGCCGTCAACATAACAACGACTATCAATGCGGCATGCCCCCATACAACTGATGCAAGCACCCGCAGTGCACCGACAGCTGTACGCAAGCAGCCAGTGACGTGTACGGAATGTGCGCGTACGGCAATGCACCGCCCAGACGTACGGCACTCACACGCTGAGTGTGACGCCTCCAAAGCTGTGGCCGTTGTTCTTGTCGTTCCCGGCGCAGCCCGCGCACGCGAAGACCGGCGGCTCGTTGCCGCGGGCGGGCGGGGCCGTGGTGTAGGTGACGGGCGAGCCGCCGGACACGGGCGGCGATGGCACCGTGAAGAAGCCGCCCCACCTGCAGTGCCGGGGACGCAAAGGGACGAGAAGAGCTCAGTTCATGACAGAGGCGCACGACAGCGGCCAGCGCCAAACATGGATCCACATGCATCCCTGCCCATATCCCACCTGGCGTTTTTGGAGATGGTGGTGAGCGGCTGCCAGGTGAAGGTGACGGCGCTGTTGGACTGGCCGGGCACGTAGCCGGGGACCGAGGTGCCGGTGTAGGGGGTCGTTGAGGGGTCCAGCGCGCCTACAGGAAACGGGGGCCAGGGGTGTGGTATTAGACAGTGGCGGGCTAAAAGGCCGGACCCTCTGCTTACAACTAGGCTTTTTATTCTGTCCCTCGGTAAATACATGCAACACGACTAGGTGACTAGGTCCCAACACATCTTATGAGGTCCCATACGGTACGACGAGGCCTGAGTCGTGCGTACCTGGCTGGGCAAACGCCGTGTCGTCCTTGCAGGTGAGGGGCGGGCTGGGTGCCGGCAGGGGCGGCTCAGGCGAGGGAGGGAGGGGGCTGGGCGGCATGGGCGACGGCGGGTCGGGTGAGGGAGGAGGCGGGCTAGGCGGCATGGGGGAAGGTGGCAGCGGGGAGGGAGGTAGGGGGCTCGGCGGCTCTGGGGACGGAGGCTCGGGCGAGGGTGGCGAGGGGCTGGGCGGCAGCGGGGAGGGCGGTAGCGGGGACGGTGGCAAAGGCGAAGGCGGCTCGGGGGACGGTGGCTCGGGCGATGGCGGCGAAGGGCTCGGTGGCAGGGGAGACGGAGGCAGCGGCGAGGGCGGAGGAGGAGAAGGGGGCAGCGGCGAGGGCGGAAGCGGAGAAGGAGGCAGTGGCGAGGGCGGAAGAGGAGAAGGAGGCAGCGGCGAGGGCGGAAGAGGAGAAGGAGGCAGCGGCGAGGGCGGAAGGGGAGATGGAGGCAGTGGCGAGGGCGGCGAGGGAGGCAGGCAACTGACGGGGATAGGAAAGGGCAGAGCGACATAGTAGGGGCGGTTCAGAGAAAGGTTAATTGACAGGAACGACGTTCCAGCTCATAAGGAGAACGGAACGGGCGCAACAGCAAGGCATGGCCCGATGAGCCGGGCGTACCGGTATGCTTCTGTGACCCCTCCTCCGATCACATGTATTCCGTACGGCTTCACACGTGTACGGTACCGTATGGCCCTGAACGCGCGCCCCATGCCGTTCCGAATGAGCGCCCCCTGCCGTTCTTCACACACATACACACCTGGGTCCGAAGCGGCTGAGGTCCAGGGTCAGGTCGCACACGTTGGAGATGGCGCCGCAGTTGCCGCTGCCGCCCGCGCAGCACTGGCCGGGGCCCCAGCCGTTGTCGCCATTGGTGCAGGTGCGGTTGCCCACCAGCCTGCCGTCGTGGAGCTGAGGAGCCAGGGACATGAAGACAGGGGGTGGGGGGTATGGGGCAGGCCTGGACAAGTGCGAGGGTGCCGAATACGCCAGGGCGGGTTGGGGAAACCATGAAAGGCCCCCCCGCTCTTTCTGAATTCCTTAAACATGCCCCCCAAAACGGCCCCGGGGAAGGCGAGATCGTACTCACGTGAATTGGCATCATCACAAAGGCGCGCGGCACCACGTAGGAGACACCGTACGCCTCGTTGCAGGTGGTGTTGGCGAACCGCATGCCAACTGTATTGCTGTTGCAGGCGCGGGGCGTGCAGGAGGCCGAGGCGCAGCACACCCAGGACACGTAATCGCCCTTGCAGCCCGAGACGTCGAGCGTGACCAGCTTGGAGCCGGCGTCGACGACCGAGCAGGTCGCGGTGATGCAGCTCTCGAGGCGCGAACAGGTCAGGTCGCAGGTGCTCTGGAGCAGCCTCCGCGAGAAGGCAGACGACGAAGGGACGCAGACCAGCAGCAGGGCAGCCAGGAGCGGCGCCAGGAGCAGCGGCGAGGGCCGGCTCGGCATCGACGCCACAGCGGCGCTCATGATGCGGGTTTGACCACGAACTCTTTTGACGCTAGCACCCAGACTAGCTCTGGGGCATAACTTGGGAGGGCCGCGTGTGGCTTTTATAGGGCTCCTTGCGCCACAGCAGTACTGGCATCATAACGGGCCAACCGCCCAGCCCCTCCCGTCGACCTTTCAAGGCAACCGGCATAGTATTCAATTCCAAATACGTGTTTTCTCCATGTAATGTGGGTTTTTAGGGGCAGATCAACGGCCTAGTGCCGGGACTGGGAAGTACGCCCGTGCACGTTTCATGGCGCAAATGGCTTAAACCAACCACAGCACGATGAGGTGCTTATATTTATCGTCACCAGGGTCGCGGCGGGCTTCTGGGTAGGCGTTGACTTATGGTCCTGGACTATACGGACGGTCAACGGTCAGTGAACGGGCCCACGCCAGGGCACGGGGTGCGCAAGCTTAGCAAACCCATAGACGATTCAATTGAGTAGGGCTATTTGTAGGCCCCAGGACGCCCAGATGTTGTTCAAGGGTCCAAGGGAACCAGGTCTGAATGTTTCACAAGCCCGCTTTATTTTTTTTTTCCGGCAATTGCATATGCAGGTATGCCAGCAATATGATATAGTCTCAGTGGCCGCATTCCATTTCGTGATACGTGCATTTGGATGCGCTGTGCCGAAAACGGCGATCCGTGTTGTGCCATACAATGCGCTATAATGGGCTTTCAAGCCATGCATGGGTAACCTTAGATTACCGTGGCGCGTGGCAGTATGGCTGTATCGCAAGCCAAGGCTGACAATATCTCAAGATGTTCCACGGGTGCTTGTTGCCGGTAGCAACACTTGCTAGTCACGGTGTTCGGGTTTCGCGGTTGGTGAGTGGGCTTCCCTGCGGGCACATGGAGACGGGTCCCGGCTCGTGTCACTTCAGCCCCTGAAGAACTTCAGGCCCCCAGTTGGAGGACTGCGAAGGCTGCGCACCCCAACCCCAACCCCACTATCCGCATCTCGTCCGTGCCCGAAACCCTGGCTTCAGCGGAGGTGTAAGCAGTAACCAATCAAACGGCGCTTTCCATGGCACCCCAGTGACGGCTGCTTCAGGTTAAACATAGGCACGGCGCCTGGGCGAACTTACGGCGGTGAAGCGCTGGCGCTCGGCGCCGTACCGCACACGCGCCTTGCGCAGCATCCGGCGCCGTACGAGCGCTCACGCGCGCCGTACATCGGCGCTACTACGTGGGCTCACACGTCAAAGGAGGGAGTATGCCGTACCCTGCAGTACAGCACACACGAGTAGCCCTGCACGTGGCCTTGCACCTAGCGCCGCCGCGTCAGCCCGCGAGGTCAGCAGCTGCTCCACACCGTCCGTATGAGCACGTCGAGCTAAGCATCACGCCTACACGTGCAATACCACGTGTGCGCGTCACCACCTCCCGACATCACCTCGCCCCGCCTGACCCTCCAGCCCTGCCCTCATCGTGGGGGCTATGGCGTCCGGGCGGCCGCAGCCCGGGCGAATGACCCACCGGCTGCATACCGTGCCGTACCGTACGACGCCAGACCCGCAAGCCCTACCCTGCTCTTCGTCAGGGGAACCAAACCAAGCACGTAAAGCAGTCACCCTGCAGGCTCCATCTTTCGAAATGCCCTTCCGACGCCGGGGCCGCCGCAGCCAGCTGCATTCGAGGCGTGCAAAGCGCAGCACACGGTGTGCTAACCGCTTCGTTCCGTGTTCTTACCGTTAACGAGCCCTGGCCGGGGTAAATTCGAAGCGAGGCGAAGACCAACAAACAAACCAACAAAGAGGCGTGAGGCGGAATGCTCGCCCGCCATCCCAGTTGACACACAGGCGATCCCCACATGCGCATTATGAAAGGTGCAGTCCGTCGCACGACAAGACCCCGCCCTGGGACCTGGGCCGCGACCGGCCCCACCCGCCCTGGGACCTGTCGACCGGCCCCACCTGCTCGCCTTGGCCCCTGCGCAGCCAGGCGGGCAGCCGACGAGAACCCGGGAACGCTACCACCTGGACGGCTCCGGCGTGCCTCACCGACCGCACCCACTCCACGCACACATTTTCTTCTACCCGTCCCCCTGCACCCCGGCCGCTCGTGCGCGGTCGCGTGGCCCGGTGGTGGTGCTGCCGCATGGGGTGCGATGGGGACCCGGGGCTCTTATGCAGCCCCGGCCGCTGAGGGGCGCCGAGCGGCTTGCAGCCGCGCCGTGCGCTGCTGCCCCTTATTGGCTGCCGCGCACGTACGTACGGCACGGTGCGGTGACCGTTGGATGTACGGCAGCGGCAGGGACAGGGTCCCTGCTCACATGCGAGCCGCCACGTACTTGGCCAGGTCAACCATACGGCAGCTGTAGCCGTACTCGTTGTCGTACCAGGCGTAGATCTTGACCATGGTGCCGTCAATGACCTGCGGATGCGGTTTAAGTGTATTCTTGAGTCCCTTTGTCGGATGAGGCAAGTGCTGGGAGTGCTATCTTCCAGTTGACTGGGGTTCACGTTGGGATGGTGTGGTCGCCTGGGCGTCGGCGCGGGGTGCACGGTTATGCGCGTGGAGGAGTCATGGGCAGGGGCGCTCCGTCCGGAGGAGGGCCGACCGCGCGACCGACCGCAGGCCCAGCCCTCCCCGAGGGAGCAGGCCGCCAGCCAACAAAGGGAGAGCGCCCCGGCTGCCGTCGAGCGAGCGGCCACATTGTGCAGCATGCACACGCACAACAGATACCGCACGTGCAAAGGAAGCAGGCGCATGGGCACACAGAAGGCACAACTGGCGATATGTGGGGCTGGCCGCTTGGGGTTGGGCAAGCCGTCCCGGCCCGACGGCCTGGAGAAACATTCGAAGCGCCTAGAGCCCAC
>LSYV01000003.1:236324-250083 GCA_001584585.1 Gonium pectorale
CCTGCGACGTCCTGTGGTCGTCCAGCCTGGCCGCCCCCGAGTCGCTCGACACGACGGGCGTCATGCCGCTCACGAGAGACTGCTGCACCGACGAGAACCCCTGCATACCCGCGGGTGGGATGGCGCGCGTGTGTTTTTTGTGTATGTGTGTGGCGGGGGGGGGATGGGGAGCGGGCGCGGAGTCGGGGAGGGGGGAGGTGGAGGTGGGGGAGGCGGTTCGGTGGGCGCACTGGAGCCGGCGCGGGCGCGCCTGGGGCGACGGCGCTCGAGCTTGTGACGTCGAGAGGGGGGCGTAGGGTAAATGCCGTACATACGCGAGCCCGCACGGTTTCTTGTGCGTGTGTGGTTCCAGCTCGGCCGAGCGGCTTCGTGGGCCCGTTTGGTCCGGTGCCTGATGATTCTGCCCGTTGAGCTGCCCTGTGCGACGTCTGGGCCGCGCAGCGGACCCACCCTTGCCAGCCTCCACCCACCCCGGCCTGCCCGAATCCCCGCACTCGACCCCCGCCGGGCGTACGGTGTGCAGAAATTTCCCGCCCCGCGCCCCGCCCTCACTCCCGCCCCCGCCAGGCCGGTACGGCGTCGACATCGGCCCCGAGAGCAGCGAGCTCTTCCGGCGGGAGCTGCTGGCGTGCCGTACCATCTTCTGGAACGGACCCATGGGTCAGTGTGCGGGCCCGCGGGGCTGCGTGGCAGGAGGCAGATGGGTACCTTCTCGGGTTGGAGCACGGTGCTGCCGCGCCACGGGCACTGGGGCTACTGGGGGGGGGGAACCTCGTGGCAACTCTTCCTTCGCCGAGCTTGAGAGCTCCCAGATGCCGCTGCGGAAGAGCCCCTCTTTCCTCCCTGCGTACCGGTCCCCACCCGCCGCCGTGCACGCCGTGCCGCCACGCGGCCCCATGCTTCCCTACTGGCAGTGAGCTTTGCAGCCTCGTAACGCCTCGGGCATGCCGCCATGCCCTGCCCCCCAGCTCCGTGAAAGCGCCTCCCGACCCACTGTCCCCCCACAGGCAAGTTTGAGGTGCCGGAGTTCTCGCGAGGCACGCTGGCGGTGGCCAAGGCGCTGGACGAGGCGTCGCGGCAGGGCGCAGTGACCATCATCGGAGGTACGGCTTGGCGTACGGCAGCGCACGCACATGCTGCCCGAATCCTCCGCTGGGGGCTCGTGCCCGCTGACCCTTCCCGCTCTCGCCTCCCGCCTTGCCCTGGCTGCTGCCACTCTCCCACCTACCCACCCCTCATGTTGCCAGGCTCTACACCGCCACCGCCGCCATCACCACCACCCCATTACAACACAACGGCCGAATGCTGCTGGAGTCCAGCCCGTTCCCATCAAAGATCAAACCCTGTCTCTCAACCCCCCGCGGTTGACACCCCCGCAGGCGGCGACTCTGTGGCGGCGGTGACGGCTGCGGGCCTGGCGGAGCACATTAGCCACATCTCCACCGGCGGGGGCGCCTCCCTGGAGCTGATCGAGGGGCGAGGCATGCCGGGACTGCGTGCGCTGCTGCGGCCGCATGCGTACGGCAGCGCAGCCGCTGGTGCCGATGGGCCGGCGGCGGCGGCTGTCAAGCACGCGCCGGCGGCGGAGGTGCCAGCGGCGCCGCCGGCGGAGGTGCCGGCGTCGCCGGCGCCGCGCGACGGCGGCGGGTCGTGCTGCGGGCCGCGCAAGTGCTGCGGCTGAGGGCCCGCCCGAGGGGGGAGGGGGGGTGAGGTCCGAGCTCTGGTGACGGCGGCGCGCGGCGGGATGCGCGCCTATTCTCTGAAATAATGCTGTATGTCCGGAATAAGGCGATTGAGCACGAAGCGGCGGCCGTGGCGGCGCGGGCGTGTGGCGGCCGACTGCCCTCCGGGCCGCGTGCGCGAACCCATAAGACTCGCGCCGGAGGGGGGGAGGCCGGACGGGCGGACTGGAGTCGTCAAAATAAGCTGAGCTGCAGCGCGCAGCCCCTGCCACCGCTGTTGGGAGTTGCTGGTCGGCTCTGGGAGGGGGGAAAACAGGGCGTGCATGGCGGCGCATGTACGGGTGCTGCAACACACGTATTGTTATCGCCGTGGAACGTACGACACTGCAGCATTGGTATGATGTGATCCCTACAAGTGCACTTGGTACGAGAACGATGCGGGCGCTCGGGCATGTGCTGTGTGGCCTGCTTGTCGGCCGGCATGAGCGCCTCACGTACGGTCCGCCGTACGACGTCTGCTGTACACCGTACATATGGGACGATTTGGACGTACCGCTCGGACAACATGATACCATGAGCCTGTGCACGACGCGTCTCTGCCGACGGCTATTTGCAGAGCTGGCCTGTCGAAAACGCATCGTAAGGTATTGTACTAGGCACCCCCGCGCCAAAGCATAGCATCGAAGCATGGGACATTCCTGCTCGGGGCCATTCATTGCTAATTACTCACTCGCTGCCAACACGTGATAGCAAGCCTTGTCGTACCAAACTAGTGCCTGTAAATGTATGTGTGCAGTCGACCGACGTGCCGTACAGCACTCGGCCCCAGGCATTCTCCCCCCTAGCCCTCCCCGGGCGACGCGGCGGCATTCGGCACCCCACGTCCCACAACGGCCCACAACCATGTAAGGCACACGGTACCATGTACAATACACATGCTCATGCTCATAGCACACCACGTACGACCATGTACGACGACTCTGACCAAGCCAGGGACGGTGGGCGCCGCGGCGCATCACAAGTGTCCTCACGAACGAGCGTCAGTCATCCCCCCCTGCCGCGCGCACACCTGCGCACACACACACACAGTTTTACATTCTGCACTCCGTATCGCATGCGTTATACACACACACACACATTTGCTGCCTCCCCCAACATTTGCTGCCCACCCCCCGCCTGGATTCGGACTCCTCCTTCGCACCCCTCACGCCAGCTCATTCCACCTCCACCTCGCCCGCCTTGGCGCCGCCCTCCGCCCCCTCCGGCGCCGCCACGACCGTGAGGCACGGCCCCAGCTGCAGCCCCCCGCTGTTGTCCACCACGAACACCTCCACCAGCGCCGACAGCACCGCGAAGCCCACGCTGGCCCAGAAGCACGCCGCGAAGCCCTGCACCACGGTGTCGCCCGCGTATGAGTACAGCGCGCCGCTGACGAGCGTGCCTTTGGGAGGTTGGAGGGGGGAGAGAGGGAAAGAGGGAGGGGTGGTGGGAGGGGGTGGCGAGGAGGGAGTGGCGGGTGTGGTGAGGCTCGAGAGGTGACGGTAGGGAGGGGACCTCGTTTGGGATGGACACGTTAGGGACGCGTAGGGCCGCATGCATACATGGTGAGGAGGGGAGCGGCAAGGGAGGAAAGGGAGGGGTAGGGCCCACGAGCGCGGGTGCGATGGCGGGTGTGGTGGGGGGAGGGGGCGAAGTTCAGAGCGCGTGCGTGCGCATGTGTTTTGTGGGCGAGCGTCCGGCCCACCCCCCGCGCCCACAGCCTCGCACCACCACCCCAACCCCCAACCCCGCGCCCTCCCCCTCTTACCCGTGAGCCGCCCCATGGCGTTGGCGCAGTAGTAGAAGCCCACATTCATGGCCACCTTGTCGCCCTGGGCGTAGCGCACGATGAGGTACGAGTGGATAGAGCTGTTTACGGCGAACACCAGGCAGAAGGCGCCCAGGCCGCCCACCATAACGCCCGTCATGCCGCCGATGTGGTGACCCTGGCGGTTGGTGGGTGGGGCGGTTGGCGGTCGGGAGGGTTAGTTGGTCGGTGGATTGGTTGGCTGGTCGGTCTGTTGGTTAGCTTACGCAGCTGTAGGGGGCGCGCGTGCTAGCTACCACCACGCGCACGCACGCACGCACGCACCAGACTGCTCGACTGTTTGCATTGCCTCGCTCGTCTGTTTGCAGCCTGTTTGCAGCCTGTCCACAAGCACGCATATTCGCATGACGTAACACACGCACGCTATGGTGTGCGAGGGTGGTCGTGGGTGTGGGCGTGGGCGTGGCGGCGCCTCGCCACAGCGACTCGCGCCAGCTCGCCCCTCCGCAGCGCGCCCTGCCGCCCTCCCGCCCGCCGGCCCCGTTCCCCGGCGCTCCGCCAACCATGCGCTCGGCTTCCAGCCCGTCCTCGTCAAACCCGTCTCTTGTTTAGGACCTTCCTTCCTCGTTCCATTCACATGCGGCCTCGGACGGCCGTCACTGTCTGAGCGTGAACCTTTGCGCACAGCTGCGGTAACGGCTTGCTTCCCCCTCCACTTCCACCCATACTCCCCCACATACATCCCTTCCCTCCGGTCGTGTTGGGACGACCCAGGAGGCGCGCGCCCCAAAGCTTCTGCAGTGGGAACACGTCACGACACGCTTTACCCCCCCTGCGACATCCCCCTGCTCACCGTGAAGATGTCCGAGACCTGCAGCATCAGCCCCATGAACAGCGGGGTGGCCACGAGGAGCACGTTCCAAAACACAGCCACGTACCTGGGGGGACACCGGGGGGCACGGGGACACGGGGGGTCGCCACGCGGGTGCGCGGGTGGCGTCAGGGGATGTCGGGAGGCGCAAAGCCCCTGGCGCAAGCCATCGAAAGTGTATGTGTGTGTTACGTCATGCGAATGTGCGTGCTTGTGGACAGGCTGCAAACGGACGAGCGAGGCGATGCAAACAGTGTATGTGTGTGTGAGAGGGGGGACAGGGGGTCCTGGGCGTGCCTCCACCTCCACCCCTTCCCTTGCAGACGCATCCACGAGGTGCTGCAGGGCAACATACTGGTCGAGGACTGTGCCGTTTGCTCGTTCCCCCAAAGCCCCGTCTGGAAAGCAGCGCTTTGTGGGCTGTTGGCTGGTGTGCAAGGCGGTCCCTGGGCACTTTCGCGGGCTGGCACCTGGCAGCACACACGCGCCGGCTCACTTGTTGGCCGGCATCTGGCGGAGGGGGGTCAGCACCATCTGCGGCGTCCACGACTGGACCTGGGGGGTAGAGGGTTGGAAGGCATTCTTAGTAGAGAAGCCCTGGGAGAGTAGAGGGGAGGGGGGGGGGCACCCGGCGGGAGAGGTTCTCGGCATGGACCGGCGCTCCCGCTCTAGAAGCGTGAGGGGCGATCTGGTAGACCGCGGCTCCTGGGGCACCGCGCTCGAGTGGACCGGGTGCCTAGACAGCACGCTTCAAACACGCGAGGTGCCGTCCGGGTTGAGGAGCCGGAGCGCGACGGCATAAGCGCACCGTACAGATGTTACAGATGTTACAGGTACCCGTCAAAGCCGGTGTGGCCATGGGTAGATGGTGAGTAGTCACACCGTACACACGCACACGCGTGCATGCGGCGCACACACGCGTACACCGTACACGAATGGCGTGCGCCGTACGCACGTACCTGGCCGTACACGATGATCCAGACCGCCAGGAACAGCCCCGTGAGCGGGCGGCTCCAGCCAAGGCCGTACGTCGCGTTGCGCAGAAAGTACGGCAGCGGCACCTCGAACCACATGTCGCGGCTGCCGAACAGGAAGAAGCTGCGGGGGGGCCGGGGAGGGGGTGGGGGGGAGGGGGGAGGCGGGAGTGTGTTGCGGGCGGGTGTGGGTTTCGAGGTGTGCGTGTATGTGGTGGGGGGGGGGGCGCGTTGGGGGTTTGACGATTGGGGAGCGTTAGGGTAATGAAGAAGGGGCGTGAGAGAGGCGGATGTGTCTGCCGAACAAGGGGCCAGGCCCCCCTGCAGCCGCTTAACGCAGCCACGCGCCGCACCGCGCCGCCACCCCAGCCCCACCCCGGTCCCCACCCCACACCCAATGGCACGGCCGGCCAGGCCCAGGCCCAAGCCCAGGCCCAAGCCCAGGTGCCGCACACCAACCCAGTTTCCTCCCTACCCGGCCCCAAGCCAGCCCACCGCGACACGCTGAACACAGGCGGGCCAGACCCCGCCCCCCAAAACCGCCCCCGCAGATCGCGCCACTGCCCCCCAAACCCCGGACGCAAAACACACAACCCACCGCGACACGCTGAGCACGTTGATGTTGTACGGCTGCTTGAAGATTCGGGCCAGCGTGAGGTTCTCCTTGCGCGCCCGGCCCAGCTGGTCGGTGAGGCCCAGCGCCGCCCAGGGCATGGCGGCCACGATGAGCGCCAGCAGCACCCCCAGCGCAAACTGGTAGTTGTAGGCAACGCAGGCGGCGCCGATGAAGTAGCCCGCGCCTGGGGTCGGGGTTAAGAGGCGGTTGGCGGCAGTTGGGGGGAGGCTTGGCGGTTGGGTGATTTGGGTGGGAGGGTTGGCGGCCCGTCGAGCACAGCTAGAAGGCTCCAGGTGGGGGTTGCCGCGTACCACCCAGACCTGCGCCGCCCCATCGCTGCCAACCTCCAAAAACCCCAACCGCAATCGAGAAACCGCCAAACGCAAACCGTCAACCGCCGACCCACCCTTGAGCGAGTTCTTCATGCCAGTGATGAAGGACACCAGTTTGAACAGCTGCGTCTGTTTCTCGTTGGGCGTTACGAGCTTGGTAACGGTCTTGCCGCCCAGCTTGGTCAGGTCCTTGGCCACGCCGCACAGGAGCTGTACGGCGAGGGGAGTACGGAGAAGGCAGGACGGCGGGAAATCTGGCAAGAGGCACATGCAGAGGAGTCGTGCGCATTGCCAATACTTAGCACGCCCTTACTAGCAGGCACGCAGTAACACGCAGGCACATACACATACGCATACACACCATGGGCTGCCAGATAGGATGTTTCTGCTCCTGCTCGCCTGCCTACAGTATATCATTTTGTAAATGCATAATGCATATACAAAATGATACAGAACGCACGCATACAAACCTGTGCGCACGTGACAAACAGGATGCCCTTCCAGCGGTTCTCGGGGGTGGACCAGCCGTCCCGCCAGCCGTACAGTACGGAGATGCCGGCAAGCTGCAGGGTGAGGCCCGTCAGGAGGGTCCACTTGATGCCCCAGCGGGCGCCCATCATGCCTGGGTGGGGTGGGGGAAGGGATGGGGAGCCGGGGGGGGGAGGGGGGAGGAGCCGGGGGGGGGAAAGGCGCATGTGTGGCGTATATGTATAGTGGTGGGATGGGGCAGCATTCGCGTCCCCCTCACCTCCCAAGTCCCAACGACCCCACTTGCGCCAACCCCTCTCCTTCTTCCCGCGAGCAACGAAACGCAACCCAACACGCGCACCCGCTTCCCCCCTCCGACCGCCTCACCCGCCGCCAGGTTGGTGACCACCCCCGCCGTCTCGTACAGCGAGAACATAATGGCCACCTGCGGGAAGGGTTGGGTAGGTGTAGGTGTGAGGGTGGGCATGCGTGGGTGTGTTGTTGGGCAGGTTATGTGTGTGCCGGGGTACATATGCATGTGGACGGGGCGATGGCAGGGGACCGCCCTCAGGCGGCGCAAGCTACCGGTACTCAGCCCCGCAGCACCCTCATGCACCCCACCCGCACGGCCACCCGTACCCGCACCCGTACCCGTACCCGTACCCGCACCCCCTCCCCCGCACGCGCTCCCTCGCGCGCACAGTACACTGACCGCAGCTGCGCTTGTGCTAAGACTCCCGCACGGCGCATAGTGGTGCAGCCGCCACCCCGCTCCCACCTCCGCACCCCCACCCACCCCAAACCCCCGCCGCAGGCCGCACCTGCCAGGCGCTGAATCCGGCTCGGTAGGCGTGCAGCAGCACAATCATGCGCACGGCGCCGTCGGTGGTGGTGAAGAGCAGGTAGGAGAGGGAGATGATGACGAAGGGGCGCAGCGCCGAGTAGTGGCGCGCCATGGCCTCCTGCGCGCACGGCACCGCCGCGGTGACCGTCCTTGGGTTGTGGTTGCGTTGCGTTGCGTGTAGTGCGTGTGTGTATGTGTGGTAGGGCGGCCGGGGGTGGGCGTGTGTTGGGGGAGGGCGGGGGTTCGTGCGCTGGTTCGTTGGTTCTGTCTTCGGGGTTCGGCCTTCGATGTACGGCCTTCGGTGTACGGCCACGGCCTCAAGCTCCATCCACCCCGGCGGGCGCAGCCAACGGCCTTCTGCCGCCCCGTCGCTCCGCCAGAGTTCGTGGGTGCAAGGCAGACACGGCGGTGCGGGGTCAGCCGATGCAGGAGATGGCGGGTTCGGGTTCGGGTTGGGGTTCGGGTTCGGGTTCGGGTTCGGCCAGCGCAGGCTGGTCCCGGCGATCGCAACCGCAGCTGCGCGGGTACCGCGTCCGCCCCTCGGGGGCCCCGTCGTTCAACCAGGTGAGCAGCCGGCGGTGCGCGCCACCCCTTCTCTTCCAAGGGACCAATCATCACCACCACCGCTACCACCACCACCACCGCTACCAGGGGGTGACGAACGACCCCCATCGATGCGCGCTCCGCCGCCAGCCCGCCCCCGTCAACACGTCACCCGCCCCAGGGCCCCCTTCCTCACCCCTCCCTTCCTCGCCCCTCCCTTCCTCGCCCATCACTCGCCTTGCGCGTCTCTGCCCTGACCACCTCGGCGCCAGCGGCGTCGCCGCCGCCGTCGCCGCCACCGCCTGTTGCCGCCGGCTCCGCGGGCCCCTCCGCAGCTGTGCTGGCGGCCTTGCGGGAGCTGCGGGAGCACGCGCCCGGCGGCATGGGGGATGGAGGGCGGCCGGGGAAAGGTGTGTGTCAGTGGGGGGTGAGGGAAGGCCCGCCGCGCACAGCCGACAGTTCGACGAGCGGTCCCAGGGTTGGGAGCGGGGAGCGGTGCCGTGCCGGGGCGGTGCCGGAGCGGTAAGGACAGAACACAGGATGGCGAATTTGCTGTATTGCTGTATTGCTGTATTGCTGTATTGCTGTATTGCTGTATTGCTGTATTGCTGGCCCCTCTCAGTTCGACAGCTGGGAAGGTGCGCACCCCGGGCTTCCCTAGTGCGAGCGCCTTTTAACCCAATGAACCCCCCCTCCCCTCCCCGCCCCCACCCCCTTACCCGTCCTATCGGCACAGTGCCCCAGCGACCCACCGCACTCCCACCCATGCCCCCCCCCTCGGACACTCCACCACCTCACCACCCCACTACCCCAACCACCCTATCACCACTACCTTCGCTCATCCGGCCCCGGCCGCTCCTCACCGCAGCAGCCGCACCGTGTCCAGCGGCACCCGCTCCTCCAGCAGCACCTCCTCCCCGTGGAGCACCTGGACCGGGAGGGTCTGGCTGCGCTCGGGGTCGGCGTTCAGGGCCTGGGGGGAGGGGAGAGGGCGAGGGGGAGGTGACACAGGGGCGACAGGGGGGATACTCAGTCAATGAGCAAGCCGAGCTGTTGCCGACGCGCAGCGCAGCGTTTGGGGGCGGGGGGGGGGCGGGGGGCGGCGATAGGGGGGGGTATGGGACGAGCGGGCCCCTGTCCATCCTCATTGGGACCAGTGCACCTGCCAGTGCAAGGCTCCAGGGAGTAACCGGGACCCGAGTGCAAGGGTCCCGGCCCGTCCCCACCGGGCCCCTTGTACCGAGGGTCCCGGCGGGGAGGGAACGGACCCCGCTGCGCAAGATGGGTGCGCGCGCGTGTGTTGGAATTTGAGGTTGGAGTGGTATGGGCCGGGGTGAGCGGCCGGGGTGAGGGGGGGCGGGGGCGGGCGGGCGGAGGGCAAAGGAACGGGAACCCGGGTGACATCGTCTGCATTTGTTCCTATTTGTCAATGCCGAATGCATGCGCGAAATTATGGCTGGCGAGGTTCTGGTCCCGGCAGCATGGCGACATGTGTGGGCTGACCTCGAGCGGCGGCACGCAGCACGAGACCTCGCCGCCCTCCTCGGCTCGCGCCGGAACCTCGACGCCATTCCAGCGACACGTCAAACCGCTGGGCGACGGAGCCTTGACGCCGCAGCACAGCACGCGAGCCTCGCCCGCCGCTGCCGCTGTGCTGATGATGGGTTCAAAGTACATGTTACAAGCCGTTGTTATGGGGCGGCAGTGCCTGTTAGCTTGTAAGATAGTTTTAAGTTATTCAAGTTGTCAATAGCAGCTCACATCGAAAGTCCCATGACTCTTATGGAGACACCCCCCCTGAGTCTTTCTAACTAACCCGGGAGACAATGTGTGATACAGAACTCCTAAAACCAGAACGACAACAAGCGAGAGCTCTTTCAGTTTAGTGGCGAGCGAATATGCCGCGCAGCCCGCCCGTCACAGCCCCGTACGTCGCAATACTAGCCTCGGCGATAGGTTTACAAGCATAAAAATTGTATCATGCCGATTGAAAGTCAACCCTTTTTACCATTCGCCCACCTTCGGGCCGACATGGCCCACGGGCCATCATCGACACACATCTGCGACGCCCCAAAACCCTATGAGGCGGCAAGGCCTGCCTTCTTGCTCACCACATCCCTCGTTTTAAATCAAGCCATCCAACTGACAACGTTCCGCCTTTGGGCGTGTATGTCCGTAGACGAGTATCCCTCTTGAGCACGGGCGGGGGAAGGGGTCATACCTTCGCCCTCTAAGACTGTCCTTCCGTACACTATAGAAGGAGTGCGCATGCGATGGTAGCCTCGCAGCCCACAAGAATCGCGAATCAAGTGGAGCCGCAACCTACACAAGATATGGCAATTTTGGGTTTGGGTGGAGCTTTTGTCTGATGCAGACCGTGCTCCGCGCATGCAATCGATCCGAGTTGTGACGGGGTGCTCTATCCGGATTTTCGATCTTACATACCCCGTAATATTGAGCTCCCCGGACCTTCAAAGGGCCGCCGCGCTCGAGTCCGCCGCGCGAGGCAAGAGCTGCCGTACGCGCCGTACGCACGAAGCATAGGCACGCAAAAGTGCCGTACGTGGGCGGCAATCGAGACGTGCAGCGGTCCGAGGATGCGCACAAAACTCAAAGCCCCGACAGCATTCCGCAGGTGAGCCATGTGTAATATGCTACGATAATGTGCATCAATGCCAGCCCTGCGCGACTGCATTAACCTAGTGCATTCTAGTATCAAGGGCTTGGTTATTGGTAACTTTACGACACACCAAATAAACTGAGTGCGCAGTGCGCACACTTGTGCGCGTAGCACACACGCGCTGTGCGCTCTCACCAGCAAAAGAATAAATTTAACGGAGCACGGTACACACGTGCGGACCACCCCGTATGACCGGCAACACCACCAACAACCCGCCGACCAACAAATCTCCGTACGTACGATCTTTGGAACGCACGCAGTGCCGCGCTACCGCGGCAGCCATCCACAGCATACCAGCAGGGCAGATGATACACACCGCCAATTGCATTACCCGTACACCAGCCTACACTCGTCTTGCTTCTTAGTTATACATAGTACATCACGACTGCTGCTTGCTACACTCTGGGGGAGCCATAACACGCGCCAATATGCGCGTTGGCTGCTGCCGGCCTGTCTATACGCACCGGATTGCGTCGATGTGGCAAGCCAAATACACGGTGGCCCCGACCTCCGGCCGTGTCCCGCCCGGCACGGGCAGCGAGGCCGTGAAGGAGGCGGGGCCGGATATCGGCAGCCCGCCGCCTCCGCCTCCGACGACGGAGATGGCGGGAGCCGGCGCCCAGAGGCCGGGGGCGCTGGTGGTCAGCGGTTGGTACGACGCGTACAGGTGTAAGACGTTGGCGGCATAGGTGGCGCCGGCGGGGGGGTTGATGGCGACGGAGCAGCTGGCGACGGCGTAGGAGGAGTTGTAGGTGGTACTGTGGGGCGGGACACACAACGGCACGCACAGGGTCCATACGTCATGGGAGGGAGGGAGGGAGGGAGGGAGGGAGGGAGGGAGGGAGGGAGGGAGGGAGGGAGGGAGGGAGGGAGGAAGGGAGGGAGCGCCCGCCTGCTCGTCTCCGTCGCCCACCATGCAATGCTCCCGGTGCCCTACCAGCAACGCCGCGTCTTCGGGTGTGTGGTGCATAACCGTTGAGGCGGCCTGCCCTGTTTCTGCCCTTACTTCCGCCATGGCTAATGGCTACCGTTGGCGATGGTGGAGCTACGACCTTAATGTTCATCGGCAAGGAGACACCCGTGCCGGCAGACGCCTGCGCCCCCACCGATTTGTGACACGACTGGACACCGTACTCTGTACGCCGTACGTTGTGGGCCGTACGGCGCACCGCCTGCATATGCGGACGGACGGACGGGCGGCCGACACTCACACGCTGAGGGCGGCGCCCGCAAAGTAGTATCCCTTGCTGCGGTCGTTGTCGGCGCAGCCCGCGCAGATGAAGAGCGGCGCGTTGGAGGCGGGGATGGGCACCAGCGTAGTGTAGGTGGCAGGAGGGGCCCCGGCGCCGGGGGGCGGCGGCGAGGGCACCGCGAAGAAGCCGCCCCACCTAAAGGCCAGGGGAGGGTGAGGGGCGGGTGGGGGCCAGCGGTGAGGGGGGAGGTCGCGGCTTCGGTTTCGGTCAGGCCGACACGTTCAGGCAGACGGAGGGGGGCACGGCAGGCAGGCACGACAGTATATGGGCGGCGTGCGGAGGCGAATAGAGGACGGCGAACGGACAGGCGCAGCAGTATACGGCAAATACGGCAGTCCAAGAGCCCGTCCTCCAGGCGTTTCTTTCTTAGTGGACTAGCAACAGATGAGGTGGACTACTGAGTGGTGGACTGAGCCCTGCAGACCCGTTCTGGGCGGCTGCCTTAATAGCCGCGACCCGGCAACCATTAAACGCCGCGGGGAGACAGGCACGCGAAACGCCGGCCTCCACCCCTCCTTCCCGGACACGCTGCCAATCACCCCCGGACGGCCTCCGCCCCTCCTTCCCTCCCGGATACGCCGCCATTCACTTTTCGTTCCCAGATACGGTGGTGATGGACTGCCAGCTGAAGCTGACGGAGCTGGCGGACTGGCCGGGCACGTAGCCTGGGACCGAGGTGCCGGTGTAGGGGGTCGTGGAGGCGTTGAGCGCGCCTGTCAGGGGCGTCCACACGGCGGGGGGAGGTGGGTGGGTACGGCACGCCGAAAGGGTGTGGTGAGCATGGGACCGCGTGCGTGTGCGCGTGCGTGTGTTGAAAAGGAACAACGCATACGACGACATGTGCGTGTGTGTGTGTGCTGTGTGTGCGTGTGTTGTGGATGGGGCAGGGAGTCTTGCGGGCGGCCTGCACTAGGGCGGCATGCTAGCAGATGGGTGGGTGGACACGGCCACAAGGTGGGCAGGACCCTGGCCGGCACTACTGCGGTGGCACAGGGCTTGCAGCGCGCATGGGAGACAGGCCATGGCCCCCGGCGGTAGATTGAACAGCTACGGCGATGGGAGACCCGTCAGTCACCCCTACGAACATGCATGAACACACCCGACGGCGGCGCGACGCTACCGGTGGGGTGGGTGTTTGCGAGGCGATGTGCGGGCGAGGAGTGGCCGCTGCCGTCCCCGAGGGACCAGCATCACTAACGGGGCGTCGAGGTAACGTGGTTCGACTGGATAGCCGGCGAGTGGATAACCGTCACACATAACACACAGGCAAGCGTCGCGCAACCAAACGCACGCAAACAAGACACACAAAGACAGAGACGCACATGCACATCTTGTCGCAATATAGAATGGTTTTGAGTACGCTGTCAAGCACATTAGCATATAGACACACATTCCTACACGTCTGAGACCTGAATTCGACACTCTGCAACGCATACGCAACACACACATCCCCACACACCCCGTTGAGCCCAAGAGGTGTCGTTGCGGCACACCAGCGGGCTCGGGCTGGGCGGCGAAGGTGAGGGCGGCGCGGGTGAGGGAGGCGGGGAAGGCGGCGGAGGCGGAGATGGCGGCGGGGGCGGAGAAGGCGACGGCGGGTTGGGCGACGGTGGCGGAGGGCTGGGCGGCGGCGGCGAGGGCGGGTTGGGCGACGGTGGCGGAGGGCTGGGCGGCGGCGGCGAGGGCGGG
>LSYV01000003.1:284700-313699 GCA_001584585.1 Gonium pectorale
CGGGGACGGGAATGTGTGTAGGTCCAGCGCTCGTCGCCGCTTTGCCGCGTGTCCCGCAGACGCATGGCGGGCGGGGGTCTGGCTCGCCTCCCACCCCACCACGTGAGCCGGCGAAACGAGGCAAGGGCCGGCTTTGTCGCCGGACGGGACGAACGCTGCTGGCGCCCAGATCGTTGTTATGTGTACCCTTTCTCCTTCAACTCCCCCACGTCACCACGGTGGGTTCCTGTCCCCGCGCAGCTGACGGTCAAGGAGCTGCGCTCGCGGCTGCTTGAGCTCAACCTGGACACACGGGGCGCCAAGGCTGAGCTGGTGCGTAGGCTGGAGGCGGCCGTCAAGTGGCAGCAGCAGGAGCAGGGTCAGAAGACGGGCGTTAAGGGAGAGGAAGCGGCGGCAGCAGCGGCGGCGGGGGGAAGGAAGCGGGGTGCTACGGGCCGCCGAGCCGTCGAGTCGGCGGAGGAGCGGGTGGAGGTGGAGGAGAGCGGGGAGGAGAGCGAGGAGGCCGAGGACGACGCGTTCGTTGTGGACCTGACGGCGGAGGGCGCCGCTGCCGCCTCCGGGGAGCGCAGCGGCGGGAGCGCACGGGGCGAGGGCGGCAGCGGCAGCGAGGCGACCCTGGACCTCGTGGAGCGGGCCCTGACGGGGAGGCTGGCGGTGGTGACTGCGGCGGGTGGGGCGGGATGGGGAGGGCTGGGATGAGGTTAGTGCCTTTGGCCCGCTGGGCCCGCGCACGCTATTGGGTGCGAAGCAGAGCCGGTGAGGGGGGTACCCTCCGGGTCTACGGCGCCGCATGCATGCACTCATGTGACCGGGCAGCCGTGCCCGTGCGCCCTTCGGACGTCACCCTACAACCGTCGCCCTACCACCGTGGGCTCCTGGTGAGGCCACTCGCACGCCCAGCCGTGCTCTTTGGCGAGGCTCGCTCGGGGTGTGCTGTGACACGGCGCACTGCCGGCCCGCCCCCACCCTGTCCGCCCTCCTCGCCCCCTCGCCGCTCCCGCGCCCCTCATTGTCACGTGCCCGGATCCCCAACCTGCCCCATGGCCCCACGCCAGGGTCCCCTCCGGGCGCCCCGCGGGAGTCACCGCCGGCGGACGTGCCCCTGCGCCGCCTGACGGTGCTCCAGCTGCGGGCCCGCCTGCGGCAGCTGGGGCTGGGCACCTCGGGCAACAAGGCGGAGCTGGTGCGGCGGCTGGAGGGTGCTGTGCGGGACGCGACGGGCAAGGAGGCGGTCCAGGGAGCGGCGGCGGGGGCGGAGGGCGCTGCGCCGGCGACGCCGCCAGGGGAGGAGGGAGCGGAAGCGGAAGCGGAGGCAGCGGAGGCAGCGGAGGCAGCGGAGGCAGCGGAGGCGGCGGAGGCGCTGCTGGGCTCGCCGCGCACCCCCGATGCCCCGGCGGCGCCGCGCGGGCCGCCGCAGCGGCCGCGCAAGGCGGCCAGGTCCACCTCGCTGTCGCCGCTCGTGGTGACGCCGCCGCGGCAGCCGGCTGTGGCGGCTGCGGCTGCTGCAGCGGCAGGCGCGGGCCGATACGACATCCAGCCCGGCATTCGGGACCTGGAGGACGTCATGGTCTCGGCCAAGGTGCGTCCTCGGTTGCTTTTTTGATGCGTGCAGGAAACATAACCCTGGTTAAGAAGCTCAGTGTTGGGTTGCGGCCGCCGCTTGCCAAGCCGCTGTGTGCCGCCGGTGACGGTCACCAGGCAGGGGGCTTGGCTACGTGCGACTTGACCGCGTGTGGACTATGAAGCCTCGCTGACAGTACGCCGCGCTGGTGTTCGTCGCCCCGCGGCGGTGCGTTGACCGTGCCGCGGCGGTACGTTGACCGTCCCCCGCTCGTCACGGGTCCGCCGCTCGCTCCTCTCGCCCTGGTCCGGTCAGGGCCACGGAGACGGACGCCTGCCAGGTTTGCGTGGGGTCCTAGTACACCAAGCGCCACAGTCCCCGCCCTCCAAGCCCCTTCAGTGCTTCTACCGGCCATACCACACCCCTAAGGCTCCCCGTCCCCGTACTGTCTGGCGCATTGTGTCGTCTTGCACCCGCGGACCCCGGACCCAACGGGCGCTCTGTCCCTCGCCCCCCCGCGGCTCGCCGCCCTCCCGCCAGGACGCTGCGCTGGAGAAGCTGCTGGCCGGTGAGAACCGGGCGGTGGAGCACGTGGCCCTGGAGGACGACCCGGCGTGGAGGCTGGTCAGGGCGCTGGCGGGCGGCCAGCAGCCGGCGGCGGCTGCGGGCGGAGGCGGAGGCGGCGGCGGCGGCAGGCGGCGGACGCCACGCGGCGCTGCGCCCGCGGCGGCGGCGGGGAAGGGGGAGGGGGAGGGAGAGCAGAAGGCGGGTGCGGTGGTTGCAGAGGTAGGGAGTGCGCGCAAGCGTGCGCGTGCGTTGGCGGAGGCGCTGGAGGCCGCGCGGGATGAGGTCGAGGCGGGAGAGGGGGAGGGGGAGGGAGAAGGGGAGGGCCAGCGGGGGCGGGGGCCCGGGGTGGCGGGCGGCAAGAGGGCGGCGGTGCGTCGGGGCAGCAGCTGCGCGGGCGACGAGGCAGAGCGAGGGCAGGAGGAGGGGCAGGGGGAGAGTCCGGTCCCCGCCAGCGGTGCCACGCGACGGGCCCCCAAGCGGCGCGCCCGGTAATGGCCGTTACCGCGGCTGGACCCTCCTCTCGGTCGCCCCCTGTAGTGTCGTACGGTCGTGCCGCTCCGGCGCGGCGAGATGGTCTTGTGCCCGTGAACAACGCGGTGTCCATCCACTTCCACCACCATGAAACGTCGGCTTGCATCATGTGCACATATTTGATATTGATGGCGCAGGAGGACGCTGCTGGCACACGCAGCGGATTGGGTGTGCGGGAGCTGTGGGATTGCGTTGCTGGTGATCGTATGGGTTGGCGTCAGGATGTCGGCTGAGGGCGTGGGGCGCATCCCAGCCCCAAGGCCGGGCGGCTGAAAAGATGAGATTGGCACAGTGTGGCTTCGCTGCCGCTGGGCCGAGACAGGCGGCGGATGCCTGTAAACGGGTGTGCGCCCATACCGATGGGGGGGCACAGCCTACACGCCTTGTGCGGCTAAGGGTTCACGCGCTGCGGGGCCCGCTCGGTGCTCGGTGCCTGGCGCTCGATGTTGGGGGTTCAAGTTTTGCTGGGGCTGCTGGGGATGCTGGGGCTGCACGGCAAGTACGGCACGTACGGCCGCTGCGGGATGGATTTCGGTCGCGCATCATCTCGGTGCAGGGTGGGCTGGGGGTGGGTGCACGGGGTGGGTGTTCAGGCGGGTTGAGGCCCGCGGGCTTGGTGTGTTCGTAAAAAGAGAAACCTGCACAGAAAGTGGGAGCCCGCCTCTATGGCCATACACGTCCGAAGGCGCGACGTTTCCAATAGGGCGGGCGGGTACAGAGCAAGACCTGTGACGGCCGTCCCGCCCCCCGTTCGTACGGCCATTCGCGCCCCCGGCCTTGGCGGATTGCACCAGTGAGGGGCGAGGCGCGGGGGGCCCAGGGCGTGCGCACCGCAGCCCCGGCGTTCGGCAGCAACCGCACGCAGCGGTTGCCGCGGGTGGCCGCGGAGGTGGAGCGCAGCGTTGGGGCTGTAAGGGCAGCGTGCGGCCGCGAACGAAACACTGCGTTGGACACGCTGGACGAACGGATAGCTACATCGAGGCCGTGGGCGCCCTCGCGAACGCGGTCGAGGCTGCTGAAGCTGGAGCTCGTGCTGGCTCAGGGTCCCCGCCTGTCCCCGCTGCCCGATGCGGGTGCCCTGTGAGCAGCAGCCTTCCCTTCGCGCCACGTGCCCACGTCTTACATGTATCAGGATGTAAAGTGCTGCCCAACCTCCCCCCTATCCCCCTCAAATTGGCACGCCCGTTTTGGCACACGCACCTGGCCACTGGAGAGGAACGGTTGGCTCGTCCAAACCGAGCCGTCGGCACTGTCAGCTATCGCTTCTTCGCTGTTTATAGCCAATCATACCTTAGCATCGCCATTCCAATGACCGATTTGCCGAAGCACATGGCAGCTTCGTAGGCCCAAACACCAAGTGCTAACGTCCTCCCGTCCGCGGAAATTTGATCGCCTGCTGGAAAGGAATTTAAATATCGCATAGCCTTTCGACCATGATGACAAGCGGAAGCCAACCCCGAGATTTGTTGCGAGTGTCCATGGCCTTGTGAGCACCAAAGATCGTTCCAAGCGCATGAGTTGAAGCGCGGATTGCCGACATGGCGAGACCGGCGGTGGTAAGCCGACGTGTGTGTATCGGGGTTGCGCCTGGAGCGGGTGCTCACCCTTGTGTTTTGGCCACGTGCTTGTTGCGATGGCGCGCAGTCGAGGTACATCCCGCAGGTCCCGGACGGATGGGTCAAGTGCCCCCGGTTTGGAGACCCGCGATTCTTTGAGGGGCTCAACATCATCCCTTGCAAGGTCGGTTTTTGGGGCGTCCAGGGCTTGGAACGGCCGCAGGGCTGCCCACGAGCATCGTGTACGTGACTGCAGGTGCCGCTGAGCCGGAAGTTCGACCAGCAGGTTGGGCCGTCCGGGCGATGGACGCTTGCGGACGCCATCACGCAGTTCCGGGGGTACGGGATGGAGGTGAGGCCATGGCCGTGAAATGTGGCCAGGGTTGCGATGGAGGCAGGGGAGCAGGGGTTGGAGGGCCTCGGCCAGGCTGAGGGGAGCACGGGCGCCCCAGGCCCGTTCCAGATGCCGCCCAGGGGAGTTATCTGTCCCGGTGGACGGCACGCGGCGCTGGGCAGCAGGAGTGAAATTGAGTGCAGCACTGGTCGTAGGGCCCGTTTGCCTGGAGAGAAGAGCGGGTGACTGGGGCCGGTGCCGCCCTCGCCACCGCCATCGCCGCCGCCTCTGCCGCTATCGCCACCGGTCGCCGGAGCAGCACTGTGGGAGCGCCCGGGGCGAATCCTTCCGCTCCGGGGTCGCGGTGCGGACCGCCGCTCCGTCGGACCCCAGCTGCGGCGTCGGCGGAACGCAGTGCTGGAGCGGCTGCGTGGTCGGTCGTGGAGAGGGGCACCGCGGCCGGCAGCGGAGCTACGGCGTGGTTCCCTGGCGGCAGCGGCGGCGGCGACAGCTTTGGGCCGCGGCTGGTCGGGGCGCAGACTGCATGGGCGGCCAGCACGGTCAGCTGCAGGCCATGAAAGCGGCAAGCGGCCGCGGGCTTGGGGCTCAGGAGCTCAAGCACCGCTTACCGCCCCAATGGCGCTGGCGAGCAGGCTGGTGCCTGGATGCAGCCAGGCCTGGAACACCGTAGTCGCAGGCGGATGCTGGCGCAATGCCGCGGCGGTGGACTGGCGAACTCAGGATCGGAAGGCTGCAAGGCCCAGGCGCAGCCTCACCTCGCCTCTCCTGTCCACGCACGCTGCGCGCCTGACCCACATCGGCTCAGGCGTGTGCGGCGGGTGTTGTCCGCGCAAGCGTCGCTTGGACCTGCGGCTTCCTCTCTTGCCCATCGCAGGCTGGGCCCGGGATCCCGCGCGCCCCCGCCCCTGCAGTGTCCTAATCCGTCCCCATGTGCCCGCTCCCCTCCTCCCGCCTCGCCCCGCCCCGCTTGGACCCTCGCCAGGTGGCCACAGTGATCGACCTGACCAAGAGCCGCAACTACTATGACTTCGGCCGGGAGATGGAGGGGCTCAGGGGGCCCACGCCAAACTACATAAAGGCGAGCGGCCGGAAGGCGGGCGGCGGCCATGGGCGGGGGCAGGGCCGCGGGAGGAAGCAACTTGGCGGACGCCAAGCGGGCCAGGCGTTGCCGCCGGCCGGGTGACCATACGCGTGTTGCGCCCGCAGCCGGAGCTGCGAACGGGCCGCACATTGGGCGCCGGGTGCGGGAGGGGGCCAAGGCTATTGGGAACGTGCTGGCCGCCGTGCGACTGCATGAGTATTGTGGCTGCGCGCTTGGCCCGCCCCGGGCCTCGCCCGTCTTGCGTCCCCGGGGAAGCACGGGCCAACCTTGCCGCTCGCGCCCGTTCGGCCTCCTTCCTCCTCCCCGCCCTCTGGCACCCGGTGCAACCACCCGCATGGCCACGTCGCGTCACGTCACGCCACGTTGCGGGGCGCCGCAGATTGCGTGCCGCGGCCGCGGCGAGGCCCCCCAGCCTTCCGAGGTGAACGAGGCGGTGTGGCACATCTTCAACCACCACATGTACGCGGAGACGCAGGACAAGTACATCCTGCTGCACTGCACCCACGGCTTCAACCGCACGGGTGGGGCCGGGCCGGGAGCGAGGGACGGGGAGCCACTGGAGCGCCCAGGCGGGGCAGAGCGGAGAAAGGACGTGTGGGACGCGGCTCTCGGACATGTCGGCCCGAGTGCTGGGTGCCGGGACGGGTCGGGTCCTGGGGCTGTTGCGGTGTGCCCAAGGTTCGTGATGGGTGTGTGGCGGCGGCTACCAGTGTTGAGGGCCGGGGGGCGACACCATCAGCTTTTACCCGCCCCTGCTCGCCCCTCCTTTGCCGTTTGTTTCCTCGGTATTTTCTACTCCCGCGTATGCCAAACTCTATCTTACACAGGCTTCATCATCGTGTCAGCGCTGATGCGGCTGCGCAAAGACACGGGCATGAACGTGCGGCGAGCCCTCCGCGCATTCGCGGCCTCCCGACCGCCCGGCATCTACAAGGATCACTACATCAACGACCTGTTCAAATACTACCACGAGGCCAGGTGCGGAGTAAGGGCTGGGGAAGGGGGCTGGGCCCAGCCTTGGTGGGTGTTGAAGCCTTGGGGTAGGAGGCTACGTGCAGGCCCTGTTGGTTGGGTAGCATGGTCAGGAGGAAGCGGCCTGTAGACTTCTGCCATGTGTGTTGAAAAGGAAAACGCATACGACGAGCATAAGCGCGAGAGTGATGGCGTCGATGTAGGACCCAGCTCCAGAGGCAGTCGAAGGGGTGATGTCCCTGCATGTTAGTTCAGCGGCGACCACCACCGTAGCCCCCGATGCGGCCCAGAATTCTCTCTGGGGTGACCCTATGCAATGCCGTGATGGGATGCGCTTAGTCTAGTCTACGTGCGTCGCATGCGGGCTGGTGCATGTCTCCCGGCTCCCCATGTGTGTTGTAGCCGTCCGAGCCGTGCGCAGTAATCATCGCCCCCCACCCTGTGCGCTGCGTGCAGGGATCCTCGCACTCTGACGCCCGCCGTACCGGCCTGGAAGGGCAACGACGACGCCGAGGATGCGGCGGACGCGGCCAACGAGGACGAGGCCGGGGCGCAGGCGGCGGCGGCGGAGGGTGGGGCCGGCGGCGCGGGACGCGCAAACGGCGGTGGCGGGCTCAGCGGAAGCCCCCCCTGTTGCCTTTTACTGTGCCTTGCGCACCGCGACCGCAATCGCCCTGCCAGTCTGCACCCTTGCCCGGTCTCTTCACGCACACCTGCGAGCCGAGGGGCTCCCCGTGCCCCTGCCCCCTGCCCCTGCCCCCTGTCCCTCCGCATGCGCCTCAAGCTTCTGTTGTATAATCGCGGTGTTGGTTTCCGCCCGCTCCCATTGCCCTAGGCGAGGGCGGTTCGGGCTCTGCCCAGGCGCCCGTGAGCCACGAGGACATCTGGTCCATAGGCGAGCGGGTGTGTCCCGAGGAGGCGGACTTCATGCGCGCGCAGGTGGGGTGCAGCGCGGCGCTCGGATGGGCCGGGAGGGTGCCCCGGGCCCGGTGGGGTGGTGGGGATGGCTTGCACACGGCCAGGCGGCCGGGAGGACACAAGGGGAGGGGGGGGCGGAGATCGCCTGTTCCATCGCGGCTACGGCCCTGAACCCGTGCCCATGACGCTCGCAAACCTGTGCTGTCAAACCCTTGGCCCACAAGCTGCCGCTCGCACTCCCCCGTGTGGCAGGTGTGCGCCCTCCTCCCCTTTGACGGCGGCGGGCGCGGGGGCGGGGGCGGGTTCCGCTTCCCCGGCATGCAGCCCGTGTCGCTTTCCATCGACCGGCTGGGGGACCTGTCGCACTTCCGGTGAGGTTGGAGGGGGAGGGGGAGTGCGGAGTGCGGAGGGGGGCCGCTGGTGGCGCGCGGGGCCAGATGCAAGACGGTCCGGTGGGCCACGTCGGCGCCCTGGGCGATGTGGTGTGTTGGCAAGCTGCGCTGTCGCGGAGGAGGCGGGCGTTGCAAGAGGCGTGTGCCCTCACCTTGCCTCCGGCACGTGACAGGCAGCCCAACGGGGCAGGTTTGGCTGCCTACGCCTGTTGCCGACGCGGCTTCCCTACTGCCTTGCGCCCCCCCCCTCTCTGCCCGTCAGCTACTACGTGACTTGGAAGGCCGACGGCACGCGCTACATGGTGCTGATAATGAACATGGGCACCTACATCATGGACCGCTCCTTCAACGTCGTGCGGGTGGAGATGAGGTTCAACAACGGTGCGTCTGGCGGGGGCTGCTGCAGGGTCTGGGGCGGGGGCGGGGGCTGCTGCAGGGTCTGGGGCGGGGGCGGGGGCTGCTGCAGGGTCTGGGGCGGGGGCGGGTCTCATGCAGCGCGCCAGGGCTAACAACCCTCACCTGGACCCCCACCGTGCGAGTTCCCAACCGCTAGCCGCATCGCCCCCGTCCTCTGCCTCCGTCCCCGCCGGCTGCCAGCGTGGCCCTGCCCCCGCCGAGCCCGACACCGCGTCCCCTCTCCACTCCGCCTCCCCTCCGGGAGAGCCGTCTTGCTCCTGGCCCCGCCGCCTCCGCGCTGCCCGCGCAGGCATCAGGCGCCCCCCTCCGGGCACCAAGCCGCCCTACCCGGTGGGGAAGCCCGTCAACCTGACGCTGCTGGACGGGGAGATGGTGGTGGACATCGACCCCGAGGGCAAGCAGCCGCCGCGCCTGCGGTACCTCATCTACGACGCGTGCATGATCAACTCCACCCCGCTCGTGGGCAAGCGTTGGCTGGTGAGGGCGCGTGCGTGCGCGCGCGGGGTGTGTGTGGGTGGGGGAGGGGGGTTTGCGGCATCAGGGGGCATCAGGGGGTGGGGTGGGGGCGGGAGAAGGCGCGTGGGAGGTTCGGTGGAGGGGAGGTGTAGCGGTGGAAGTGGAATGCCGTGCACGGGGTGAGCGTCATGCCGCCGCGATGACGCGACGCCATCCGCGGGGTTGGTGCCGACCGATGCTTCCCTGCACTACGCGCCTCACAAGCCTCACAACGCCGCGCTCCGTTCCCTCCCTCCCCCCGCCCACACCTGCACCCGCACCCGCACCCGCACGTGCCATCCCCCCCCCCCACACACGCACACGCACACGCACACGCGCGTGCCCCCTCAGGACCGCTTCAGGGCGATCGACAGCGACATCATCCACCCGCGCACCGCGGAGCGCGAGTACATCGACAAGTGGCGCGCGGCCGAGGCGCGCGGGCGGCACTGGACCCCCGAGCAGTCCGAGTTTGCGTCTCCGCCCTACGCCTACAGCTACGCCGACGAGCGCTTCAGCGTGCGCAAGAAGGAGTTCTGGCCGGTCTTCCTGATCGACAAGGTGTTTGCGCGCTTCCACGACCCGCACAAGATCGGGCACGAGAGCGACGGGCTCATCCTGCAGGGTGCGTCGCGGCCCGGGGCCCTGCAGCCTGCAAGGCGGAGGGGAGGGGAGGGGAGGGGAGGGAGGGGATGCCCGGCGCCGTCCAGGCAGGGCTAGGTCGCGGCCCCTCCCAGTCATCACCGCCACCAGGTGCGGACTCATGCGAGCCCAGCGCTTTCGGACATATTTCAACTCAGCAAGAACGGGTGGGGTCGCCGCGCAATGTGACCCGCCGTGCAACTGCCCCTCTCCGCCACGATCCGCGCGCACCGCATCCCAACCGCAAGCCGTCAACCGCCAACACCCCCCGCCCCCACCGCAGGCGTGAGAATGCCTGATTTTCATTTTTTCCCAATGCTCCCCCCCCCCGCAGGCGTGGAGGACCTGTACGTCCCCGGCACGTGCGAGCGGCTGTACAAGTGGAAGTTCGCGCACATGAACAGCGTGGACTTCCTGCTGCGCTGCGCCAAGCGGCCCGGGCCCGACGGCCAGCCCGAGCTGGACGCGTCCGCGCCGGAGTCGCTGGAGCTGCTGCTGCTGGACCAGGCGCAGACGCGCGGCACGCGCATCGTGTACATCCCCCTCAAGAGGGTGGACCGGGACGGTAAGAGAGCGCGCGCGGGTCTCTGCGCAGACCCGGGGCGCTGGGGGCACAGCAGCAGGTGGCCGGCTAGCGAACGCCCCTGGGGCCGAGGTGCTGGGGGCGCAGCTGCGGGACGCGTGTGCCCGCCCCTTACTCCAAAGGACCCCCGCTCACCGTTGCGCTGTAACCGGTACCCCGCCCCCGCTTCATGCACACACACCGCCCAGGGGGTGGCATGCGCCTCAGGCTTTTCTAGTGAGAACGCCTTCTGTTCTCCTGAACCCCCCGCCCAGGCCACAACCGGCCCCCGCCTTTGCTTCCCACCCAGGCCACTACCGCGTGGAGTTCCCGGCCGACGTGGACCCGCTCACCTACGACGGCAAGCTGGTGGAGTGCAACTTCGACCGCGCGCGGGGCGTGTGGCTCTTCATGCGCGAGCGGCGCGACAAGGACACGCCCAACGGCAGCAAGGTCTACCAGCGGGTGAGCTGCAGCCCTCCGCGCGAGGCGCGGAGCGTCGCGGCGGCTTTGGTAGTGCTGACGGTGGTGATGGTGGTGGTGAGGCGGGCGGTGTGCTCCCACTGCGCGTCATGCTTCAGTGCAGCTGTTCTGCCCCGTTCATCCATGGCCCCATTCCTCACCCCTTCCCTCGCCCACTGCCCCACCTTTCTCGCACCTGCGCCCACCGCCACACCCCTCGGAACCCCGCCCCCGCCGCCATCCTCTTGATTCCCGCGCCCCCGCCCCCGCAGATCAAGGAGTCCATCGTCAACCACGTCGACCAGGACCTGCTGGTGGGGCTGCTCAAGTCCGCCCTGCTGGAGCAGCCCGCCTATGCCAAGGACCTGGCACTGCTGGACCCGGCGCAGCGGTACGCGCTGGAGCGGGACGTGGAGGCCTGGCGGGCGCGGGAGCGGGTGAGAGGCCTTGAGAGGCGGGGTGGGGTGGGGAAGCTGGGGCCGTGCGGCGGTGGATGGCGGGTGAGGGAGATGGGCTGGGAGGGCAGCCTGGGCCTGGAGGGCGGGTGTGAGAGGGGCGGCGAGGGCAGGCGGGCATGTGGGCAGGTGCCGTGCCGCCCGGGGCGGGGTGGGCGACCGTGGGGCGCCTGCCGCCCCTGTCAGGTCGAAGTGCTCAAGCCCGACGCACGTGCACGCCGCATTCCTCCCCGCACCTCGCCTCCCGCCGCCACCCCGCCACCCCCCGCCCATGCCGCCCACCCCGCCCACCCTGCCGCCACCCCCCATGTAGGAGCGGATGGCGCTGGAGGAGCGGGCGCGCATGCAGCACCACCACCAGCTGCCCGACCAGTTGGGCCACGACGACGCCGACCACTACCCGGGCAACGGCCACGCCGCGCTGGGCGGCTCGCCGCACGGGGGACCCCACGGCGACAATGACGAGGACGGCGGCGGCGGCGGCGGGCAGCTGTACAAGGTGTCTGACGCGGAGCCGGACGCGTGGCACGGCTCGCGGCCGCGGCGCTTCTTCACGCGCTGGCCGGCGGACGTGGTGGACGACCTGCCGCCCGAGTGCCCCTCGTACGAGGGTATCGGCTTTGACTGAGAGAGGGAGGCGCGGCTGCGCGGGTGCACCACGGGTCGTCGTACGGCAGTCTATCTCGAGTACGGTGCGACAGGAGGTGTGCGCTCTGTGCATGCACGCTTATGTAGTATGGCGGGGCAGGAGGTGGGTGTGAGGGGGGAGGCGATGAGCTGGGGGGCAGGGCGTGGGCTGTGGGAGTGAGCGGGCAGCTGGTGGCCGGGTGGCGCGGGAGCGGCGGCACTGTTAGGGGGGGCTTGGTGCAGGAGGGTGGGCTGTCCGGCGCGCGGCGCCCGTTCGATTGGGCGTCGTTGGGGCGGTACATCCCACGAGACAGGCGGGATTGGAATAAGGCATCGGTGGGCCGCAGCCGTGCGCAGGCTCGCGGTGGTGCCCCGGCTTGGGTCAGGACGAATGGACGAGACGGGCGCACAGGAAGAAGCCACGATGCGGTGAAGAGCTGTTGCAGGGGCCGGTGCTGTGTCGACCCGGGAGGGCCCTGTAGTGGGCGCATTTCAAACGTATTGGATCTAACGCTGGCCAGGGGCCGGGGCGGAGTGCGGCGGGCCGTGCAGCGAGAGGAGTTTCGCGCGCAGCTGGCCGCACGTCGCCGCTTCTGCCGTGGGCAGGGCTGGCATGCGCGCATTGCGCTTTTGCGCGGTTTACAGAGATGGCGCCCTGGTGCGCGGGTGTGGAGGGGAGTCGTCCGGGATAGGGGTAGCGGTGGACCAGGCAACAAAGGCAATGTATGGGGCCCAGGGGTGCGTCAGTATGTTCGGTGCCATGGCTTCTGGAGGGCTGTCTAGGATGCCGAGTCCCGCTGATCCCTTCCGTACCCTACAGGGGAAGTAGGGGTGCCACAGAAGATGAGCGCCTGAGAAGAGAGACGCCGGGGCTCTTCGGGGCTTTCGCACATGTGCCCTGCGTTACAGTAGGTATTGTACGTGTCTCTGCTGAGTTGCTAAACCTCCAGCACGTCGCATTCCACACGTTTTCGTTTGACTCGGCTTGAAGCTGCGCATAAGGGAGAAGGGGATCAGCAGTTCTAACTGTGACGAACCCATTATCATGGGACGAGGGAAGACCCCGCTGCTGTGCCCGCTGCCCTTCGCTACCCAATACCCAGCGGCGGCAGCGGGTAGACGGCACCGGCCCCTTGGCCCGCTATGCAAGCCGTGTATCATCTGAAGGTCACCCAAACCTAGCCTTCGTTCTGCGAGTAATGCAGTATGCAAAGCGCTCCACGTAGGCGCGGCACTTGGATTTGGCTTACTAACTGACAGGCCGCGACAGCCCTCTGGCCCATGCCTGTTCGCATGGTTCTGTGTGAAGACGAAGCGCCTGCAGCTTATGCGCGATGGGCAACCAGACTTCTGGTGAGGCGGACCTGTCCCTTGATGCCGAAGACGCCGAAGAGAACTTGCCGACGCCAAGCGCAACAGCGCCAGCAGCGACAGCTATAAATCAGAACTCAAGGCTGCGAGGGCAAAACTTTAGGGTTAGGGAACCCTTCGACCGCGGTAGCATTGACCACCTCCCACCGCTTGACGAGCGCGGTAGCGGCAGCCCTGCTTTCGGGCCAAGCATAGAGACAATCGCCAACGAGTATCCAGAAGATATTCCAGACGCGAACGTCGCTCCCGTCAACTATGGGCCGGAGGAGCAGGCATCCGTCGACGTGTACTCTGCGCAGCTGGTAGGCCTGTTGCCGCTTTCCGCGAATGCATCGTAACTTATGGCGAAGGACAGCGGTTTCCAAAAGTCTCCACCCCTCCGCAGGGCGAGTCCCTGCCCACCCAGGTACAGTCAGACCTCCCCGACCTGCCCCTCCGCCCCTCCGCGGACACATGGGCCTTCAGGGGCCCCTCAGGCAAGTGCCGTGGACACCAGTGCCCCTTCCTGATTATCTGCCTGTCACGCGGGCTGCGCAAGCTCCTTCTCTAACATGCCAAACCCCTGGAGCCAGCCCCCGCCCCTACCCCTTCCCCCCACAGCGCACCGGATACGCCCTCCACCTCCGCCCCCTGTCGCATCGGAGCCCTCCACCACCTCGCTCCTCACGGTGTTGGAAGCAACGGGCTCGGACATACAGCACTTGGACAGCGCGGTAATCGCCGACCGTGACCCCGACCCAGACCGCGCCGCCGGCGCCATCCTCATCAGCTCAGCCTCCGGCAGCGCGCCCCAGAGCGGCGTGCATGACGCCATCCGGGCCCCCTTGCCGCAGCACACTCACCAACAACAAGGGGCCACTGTCTTCACCGTGGCCCCAGCACGGTCTCTCCGCGCCTCCCCGCCTCCCGCGTCGCTGGACCCGCAGGGCGGCTTCACCGCCGACACCTACGCAGCCGCTCCAGCGTTTGTAAGTGGCTATGGCGGCAGTGGCGGAGGCGGAGGGCAGCCAAGCGCGGGCTGGGCGGGCACCGGCGGTTGGGTGCCCGAGCGGGAGTCCGTGTCACGGGGATCCCTGCTCACCGAGTCCCTGGGGGAGCTGGAGGGGGTCTCCGCCGAGCATCATGCCTCGGGGCTGCAACCGTACCAGCCCGCACCGGCGCAGCCAGGCCCCCCGCTGGGACATGGTCAAGGGGACGAGGTCAGCGCCGGCGGTGCCGGCGCCAGCGGCAGCTCTGGCGCCACTGGGTCGGCGGCCGGGTCGGGGGTCCCGGCGGCAGCGGCTGCAAGGTCGGACGGGGGCGTGTCGGAAGAGGCGTCGCTGGCGATTTTTGCGGTCGCCCGCGGGAACAACCAGGGCAGCGCTGCGTCGGAGGGCCGGTCGGAGCCGGCAACGGGATCGGGATGCGGGGGATCGGGATCGGGCCAACCCACAATCCCCGAGGAGTACTTTTCAGAGCAGCAACAGGAGGAGGAGGGACGCCGGCCCCGTTGGCAGGAGCAGGGCGCCAGCGGCGTCCAGGAGCCGGGATGGGGCTGGGATGCGTCACACTCGCACGGACGTGCCTCCCAGTGGCGGACCACCCCCAGCGCTAGCGGCGCCGGCGACCCGCTGGCGTGGGGTGCAGACGCGGGGCTTGAGCCCGGCCGCAGGCCCGACTGGCCTGGCGTCAGCGGCGGCGTCAGCGGCCGCAGCCTTGCAGGTGGCGGCGTGGCCAGCAGTGGTGGCGGCAGGGGCAGCGGCAGCGGGGGAGGCTCCCTGGGCGGCGCCAGCAGGTCCAGCGCCGCCACCGGGAGCGAGCGGGCGACTCCCACGGCCGCCGGCAGCCGGCGAACGCTCCCCTCCGCGGCCAGCGACCGCGGCGGCGGTTATGTCCCCCTGGGCGAGGCAGAGCAGCACCGGGAGCCGCAGCATCAGCCCGCCTGGAACCTGCCGCTCCCCGACCCCAGCCACCAGCAGGAGCACCACCAGCGGCTGCTGCAGCACGGGGGCCTGCCCGGCCCGTCGCCGATGTCGGAGGAGCCCGACGTGCTGTCGCCGCACAGCCGGGCGGCAATGTGGCACAGCCACGCGCGGCGGATGTCGTCCAAGGCCGGGTGGGCCACCGCGGGCTGGGGCGCCCCCAGCGAGTCGAGCGGCGACGGCGGCCGTGGCGGTGACGGTGACGGCGGGGGACCGGGCCCGGTTGCGCAAGCCGTCGGACGGGAAGCGCATCCGCAGCGGTTGCAGCCACCGCCGCCACCGCTGCCTGGCCAGCACAGCGGAGAGCTTCGGCGGCTGGACTCGGGTGGTACTGCAGCCGGGCCGGCGGGGCCTCATCCGGATTATGCCGGCCATGTAACCCCACAGCCCGACTACGAGTCCAGTGCTGGCGGGGGTGGCGGCAGCCTCCGCAGTGTCCACAGCCTGCCGCTCCGGATGGCCGAAGTTGCTGGGGAGCCGCGGCCGGTGCGAAGCGGCGACGAGCTGCCGGCGGCGGCCGCCAGGCTGCACGGAGCGGCCCCTCCGCCGGCGGCAGCCGCCGGGGGCGGCGGCAGGCTGGCGGACGCCAGTACTGGGACAGACGCCCCGTGGCTGGCACCTGCGCCCGTGTCGCGGGCAGAGAGCTCACGTGGGGCGGGGCTGCTGGCGGCAGCGCGCGAGGGGCCCGCGGTGGCGTCTGCTGCTGATGCCATGCGGGCAGCAGTGGCGTCCCAGACCTCCTTCCGCTCGACAGCCCCCGGCCCCGTCGAGACCGATCAGCTGCTCCAGAGCTTCCTCCGCACAGCATCCAGCGCCTCCGAAGCTGCGTCCGAGGCTACCACCAGGGCGGCGGCCACAGCCGGCAGCCGCACCGCACCGGCCGGGCGGGCGCCGCCCTGGCTGCTGACTCACATGCTACATGCTACCGCATCCGCAGCTACGACTCTGGATGCAGAGGCGGCAGAGCGCAGCATTGGGGGCGGCGTCGGCGGCAGGGGGCCCGCCTACCCTGCGAGGGAGCACGGGCCAGCTGGCGACTCGTGGATAGTGGACGACATGTGGGCGGCCGGCGTGCCCCCACCGCCGCTGCCGCCGTCGTCAATCCTCCCGCCGCCAGACGCTGGGCCGCTCCTAGACCTGGAGTGCATTCGGCCCTCCCACCGTGCTGCACCGGTGCCTCCTCCATCGCCTGCGGCGGCCCGCCAGGGCCACGCGCCTTCACTTTCCCACCTCGCCACGCGCGGCTCCGGGCCCGGGGCCTGGACCCTGGTCGGGGCCCCGAGCACGGACTCCCTGGAAGGCGCATGGCCCCTGCACACTGCACGCCTGGAGGGGGACATCAGCGCAGAGTCGTCCGAGGCGGAGGGCTGGCGGCCGGCGGGGCCAGCAGTCGCGGCGCCACCCCGACGCCTGTTGCCAGCCGCCCTGGGCTCCTGGTCCGCGGCGCCACACCTCCAGGACGCCTGGCAGCAGCAGCAGCAGCTCCCGCAGCCCCTGACGCGCCCGCATGGCGCATGGTCGGAAGCCGGCCGCCCGGAGGCTGCGTCGGAGGCTGTCGGCATTGCCCCCATGGGACAGGAGCAGCCCGGTCATACCCTGCTTCCGCTGGAAGCAAGCGCTCAACGGGCCCACGGCGATCCTGTCCCCGGGCACCAGCCCCAGGGGCCTGCACCGCCCGCTGCCGCCCAGCCGGTGCCGGCGCTGCTGGATGCGGGGCAGGGCTCGGCGGCCGGGGCGTCCTCCACCTCCACCAGCTCACAGCTGCAGCAGCCTGCCCCAGCCCCAGCCCAGGTGCCGGTGCAGGTCCTGCCAGCACAGGTGGGTGACGCCCCCCCTCCACCCCCGCCGGGGACAGGTCCACCGGGTCGGGCGGTACGGCGTGTGTAGCAGTCGCCGGCCCCACTCGGCTTGTCACGCGAAATCTGTAGGAGGGTATGCTAAAGAGGGTGCCGCCTTCATGGCCTAGCCTGTGAGGCTGAGGCCCACTCGTGCATGGGCGCTGCTTGGGCGAGAAAGAAATCTGCAGAGGAAGAGGGAGCCCGCCGGGACGGAGGAGGAGGCGCGGGGGTGCCTTTGTTGGGACACGGTAGCCAGCTCGGCACTGAACCTGTTGCTGTGTCCTGCCGCCGCAGGTGCAGGTCAAGGTGGAGCTGGACGCAGCGGCGTTCGGGGAGATGCTGCAGCAGTGCCTGCAGGCGACTGTGCCCGCGGTGTGCGCCGCAGCGGCGGCCGCAGCCACCGCCGCCACCACAGCCACCAGCCAGGGTGGGGCCGATAGGGGCCGGGGCTTCAGTGCCCCTGTTTTGTGTACTTTTCTGTATGATAGCGGCTCGTACGCATACAACCCACAATGGTGTGCGGAGGTTGGCTTTTCCGCGCAGGCGGCGTTGCTTGCCTGCCACCGACCCTCGTAGCCATGCGTTGTGGATTTTCCGCTGAGCAATCGGCTGTGCGCCTTCCCCATTACTGCTCAGCGCCAACCTCAAACTGGGCCACCACTATCGCCCTGTTAATCCCGCAGTGGCCGCGGGTGTGTCGCAGCGCCTCGCCGCCAGCGCCCCTGAGCCCGCCGCCCTGACGAGCGGCCCCTCCACGGCGTCCCTCGGTGACCCCGCCGACGAGCCGGCGGCGCTGCTCGGGGGCGCGCACGCTAAGGTAGCCACGGGGCTTGTCAGCACGCAATCGCCTGGTTGGAGGCGTAGGAAGCGGCTTGGGCACTTGGATAGACACCGTTCCGGAACCAACCGCCAAGTATTGGCACAAGGGCTGTAGCATAAGCCACCCGAGCCGGCCCATGCGGACGCCCGCGTCTCACGTGACACCGCCCTTCCGATTCAGGCTCTCGGATGAGAAGGCGTGCGTCGGACCTTTTGGGTGCCTAGAGTGCCAAATGTCCCTCTAATATTCCCCCCTCCGCCCGGCAGGCGAGCGGCTCCCCACCCGGGAGGCGGAGGCCTCGCAGCCACGGCAGTGGCGGCGGCGGCGGCGGCCGCGATGTCTGCACGCAGACCGTCACCCCGCCACGCGACATCGGCGTGCAGACCGAGGCACCTGTGCTGCTGCCGCCGCCACCGCAGCCGCCGATGCCGCTGGACCCGCCGTCGCCTCAGCCGTCTGGCGTGTGGCGCAGCAGCGACGCCGCAGCCGGCGGAAGGGCCTCGCACCGACAAGACTATCCGCACGAGCCATATCAAGCCGCCCACCGCCCGGACGGTATGCCTCCCATCGACTTCACGCTCGGCGGCAGCGGCGGCGGCGCCGCCACGGCCGCCGCTGGCAGCGTGGCCCAGAGCGCCGCCAGCTCGCCGCGCCACGAGCACGTCCGCCGCGGCGCCATGGGCACGCCGGCCGTGGCCGCAGGCGCCGCCGCGTCCCTTGGCGGATGGCGCTCCACGGCCGGAGGGGTTGCAGTCCCACCGCCAGCGCCAGCGCCCCCTGCGGAGCGGCCTTACACGGCCTCCACCTCCGCCACAGCAACGACGGCGATGGCCTGGTCGCCCCGCGACGAGGGTGCCGGAGAACAGGAAGTGCCCTCAGGCCGTTTGGGCCCCGCACACATGCCCGCCGCGGGACCGGCCTCTGCGGCACCGTCGCTATCAGCGTCGGCGTCCTTCTCCCTCATGCCGCACCCTCCGCATCCCGCCCCGCCCCCGCCCCCACCACCCTCGCACGGGCTGCCGGCGCCGGCGCCGGTCGTCGACATGCTCTCGTTCGCACCACCCAGCCGCCTCAAACCGGCGGCGGGGTCCGGCCAGGGCCGAGTCCTGGCGGAGGCCGACGTCGGGCCGGCGCCGCTGTTCCGCAGCCAGGTCGCCGCCAGCCTGTTTGCGGATCTGCGGCGGGACATCCACAAACGTGCTGCCGCGGCGGAGCCGTCCGGCTGGGGCAGGCCTGGCGGCGGCTATCCCGGCGCCGGGGGCAGCGTCAGCGGCGTGCGAGGCCCAGGCTGGCCGGGGGAGGTTTCACACGGGGCCACCGGGGTGGCGGACGGAGGCGTACTGGGCAGCGGGGACGGAGGCCCGGACTTGTACCTCACCGCTGCGCTGCCGCCCGGGAAGCGCCAGCGCACGTCACCGCTGCGCGGCCTGGCAGGGGCAACCGCGGCAGCGGCGACCGGGATCGGGGCGGGGGCGGCCGCCGGGCTGGGACACTCGGCCAACCGCGCGTTCCTGGCGCGTGCGGGCGCGTCCGAGGCGCTGGGCTTCAACCCGGGCCTGCTGCGCTTCGCGCCGCCGTCGGTGGCTCACACGGAGCAGCCGCAAGCAGCGAGCATCACGTCCTTCCGCGTCTTGTCCCATCAGCCGGGCGCCGCGCCCGAGGCTGGGGGCGGCTACCCGGTCGTTGGGTTCGCCGCGCCGGCCGCCGCACCAGCCCTGTCGCCCGCAGAGCTGTTCGGTGGTGGAGGGAGTGGCGGCGGTGGTGGTGGTGGTGGTGGGGGTATTGTGTTTGATGTAAGAGGGGCGATGGTGGGCAAGCAGCACGGCCAGGCGGGCGTGCCGGATGCGGATGCGGTGTTTGGCACACAGGACGCGGCGGCGGGCGCGGCTTTCGTCGCCGCCGCAGCGGCGAGCCTGCACGCAGCGGTCGGGGGGCCGGGATGGGCCTCGGGGCCAGGGTTGGCGGTACAGGCTGCGAGCCGCGGGGAAGGAAGGGGGGCAGGGCCAGGGGCGGCCGACAACTTAAACATCGAGGCGCACGCGTCGCCGCCGCACCAGCCCGACCGGCAGTTGATGCAGCGCTTTCTCAGCGGCCTCGAGGAGCGCTCGCCGCCGATGTAAAGGTCTAAGATGATGGGTTCTTTTCTTGCAGTCTCACGGGGGTCAACGATATCTCGACGGCCCTTGCTCGCACAGCACACAAAACACGCACGCAGTGCTGGCATACCAGCCAGCTATCAAGGACCCCGTTACAGGTATGCCCAGAGCCGAGCCCCAGCTTCCCACCGAAACTTGCGACCGACTTCACGTCTTCTGGGGCACCGTGCTGTGACTTCTTGCAGTACATTATTGAATCCGAGCCACGGCTCGCGGAAATCTTCTATGTTGTTGCCTTAAGTATTTGCTTGCGGCTAGCGTGTCAGGCTTTGAGCTCTGCGAACTCGGGGCCTGAACTTAAATTCTGCCTAGCAGGGGCCATGGCCGTGAGCATTGTGGCTGTGCGTGCTCGCAACAATCCTGCACCATTCACTGACGTGCTGTCGTTTGAGATTGAATACGAGGCGCTGACCAATCTACAAGAGGACCTCACCTGGAAGCTCGTCTACGTGGGCTCCGCTGACAGCGACCAATACGACCAGGTGCTGGAGAACGTGGAGGTCGGCCCAGTGGTCGCGGGCACGTTCACGTTCGTGCTGGAGGCGAACCCGCCCAGTCCGGAGGCCATCCCCGCTGACGACCTCGTGGGCGTGACCGTTCTCCTGCTCACCTGCTCCTACCGCGATAAGGAGTTCATTCGAGTGGGCTACTATGTCAGCAACGAGTACGTGGACGAGGAGCTGCGGGAAAACCCGCCCGAGGTGCCGCGCATAGACCGGCTGCAGCGCAACATTCTCGCAGACCACCCCCGCGTCACGCGGTATGCCATCCCCTTCGACGAGCCGGAGCCCGCCGAGGGAGCGCAGCCGATGGACGAAGACGGGCAAGCGCCAATGGAGCAGGGCGACGCGATGCCGGGCGCGGTCCCGGCGTTGCACTACGAGGCGCAGCCTGGAGCCTTCGGGGGCCAGCCGGCACCTCCGCAGCAAGTGTACCAGTATGTGCCGGTGCAGTGACCGCGCAGCAAGGCCACTGAACGGGAGTGCTGGCATTTGCGCCGGCTGGATGTGCAGTGGGCAAGCAGGCTCTGGCGGACATGGCCAGGCAGGCAAGCAAGCGTGTTCCTGAAATCGACCAGCGGTTCCTAGCATGGAAAGGGCCTCGTAAGGCCGCCCCAAGGCGCACCCGGGCCGCCTTCTATTAGGGTGACGGCTGGCGGCAGGATTGAAGGGGCCCGCATTCATCTCGGAGAGAGTCACAGCGGCCAACTTGCAGGGCGTGTCCCCTACGTTCCACGCGTCATCTACGCATTGAAACCCGCAGCAGGGTCAAGGAACGTGTATGGGCTGTGGAGAGGGGTGGGGTTGAGTGGATTGGGAAAGATAGATGCGGTTACGGCCGGAATGATGTTGATTGGTTAATCGATTTGGCACTTTTGCAGAAGGCCGGGTTGTGGTTTTGGATGCCGGCACGCATCTCAACTGGGGTTTGCGACAGCTGTGTGCGGAGTTTGGGCTTTCTCAAGGACACTCGCTTACCTTTTTGAGTGGAGCCCTGTGGTTTATCTGCATTTGTTTGCACGTTAGGGTTTGCAGTGCACGGGGTCGCCTGCAGGGTTGGTCGGCATGGACGGTTGCCACCAAGCCACACGCCTGGGTGAGCAAGATGCATGTCGATTTTGTACGTTATTGTTCTATCTCGCGTGTAACGCTTGATTTCGAGGATGCGGTCGGCTGTTGCACGGCAGCGGCTCTCGTGGCCACCCACTTCACGTCCAGCCAAACCGCTAACACACAATTTTTCTCCCGCGCCTGCACGATACTCACACTACGCCCAGCGGCACTTCTACACCATATCTAATTACTTGTCGCAGCAAACATGACCTCCTTCATTCGCCGTTGTGCTGGCGTCCGCGCTCCGGCTCTCCACGCTGGGCCCATGCTTGTGCCTTCTTACATGGCTTCTCGGTGTTCTGTGAAGTGCCGCGTTGAGGCCAGCCGAGTCGACGGCTCTTCAACTCCTGCGGGACCCCAACAGCAGCAGCGTAACGCTTCAATGCTAAGGAGCCTGGCGGCTGCTGTTGAGCTAACAGTGGGTAGACCGCTCTCCCGGCGCGGGAGAGTTGACATAATTTTGGCGGGTTCTGACCAACCTCGTCCTTGCCTCGCAGGGTCAGGTGCAGCGCTACGAGACGTTTGCGGGCAGGAGCGCAATGGTGAGTTTCAAGCCCGCTTCATTGGTGTGATGTCGTGCCGACAGCCTCCGACACTCCATTCGTGCCCCTTTGCCAAAGGTGGGCGTGGCTGTGGCGGTTGCCATTGAGGCGCTCACCGACCGCAGCATTTTTCTCGCCGTGAACGGTGACACTGCTCTCACCTATGCGGCGATCGGGCTGGCAACGGTCGCGACCGCCGCCGGCATTGCGCTCGCGCGGGGCGGCACCAGCACGCTGGCGTTGGGCACCGGCATGGATCTGCTGGAGGCCGTCATCGCGTCGCTGACGGCCGTGCGGCGCTCAGCGGCCGGCGTGACCCAGACGCAGGTGCGCGGCCAGGGGAGGGGGCGGGGCGGCGAGGCCGCACTCCCTCTCCCACACAGAGGATGTTGCAACCCAACTCAGCTACTGCACGTCCGCCGAATGCCCTTCAGGAAACCGCCACGGCCACGATGGCACGGCCCTGCTCTGTCCACCGTTCCGTTTGCCCTGTTGCGCCGCCCACCCCCCCTCTTGGCCCTCTCGCCCAGGTCGACAAGGCTGTGGACTACCTGCTGGAGACGGTTCTGGACAACCGCTTCGATAGCTTCTCAATCGACGGTCTCCTCCTGAGCGACGAAGACGCGTGAGGGGCCGCGGGGGGGAGGGCGATGGCGGCGAGCGCACGCCACCACAAACGGTAGCCCGACGCGGGTAGCGCCCAGGAGTAGCCGCCGGGAACTGACGAAGAGACGAGAAAGGGATGGGTTCCGCGGCCCGCGCTCCCGGTACCGCCTGTGAGGGGCCGTGAGGGGCCGTCGCCGCCGAGCAGGCCCGCGGCGGCGCGTGGCATCCGGCCCAGCGACCATTCCGCTGCGCTCTGGAGCAGCGCGCCGCCCCCCCTACCCCGCGTGTGAGGGCGTCGGCTGGCACGGTGCGGAAGTGCCGCTGGTGACGGCGGCGGCGGCTAGCGGAAGCTTGGCCGAGTGAGGGAGGGCTCTCGGCATCACGAACGAGGCATCGCCAGGACAGCACTTTGCTCTTCGCGTGCGTATCTATGACCAGTAGGGTCTTCCTGTAGACATCGTTGCACTGGTGGACTTGGCCTCTGCCAAGCATCTCAAGTCACACATTGCATATTTGCCATTTGAAGACGGATGCTCCTCGCGGCATTCTTTTGGGCCCCAGCCCCTGACGGGCACCCATTGAAGGTCCCCGCTGTCTCGCTGGCTGGTGGCTGCTCGTGTGCGCTTTGGCACAAGACACGCAGCCGCCTGTCGGGGCTCCGCGCGGCCGTACTGGCGTGTCACGGGCTGCGGCGGCGGCGCGGTTGTACAATAGGTGACCGTAGCAGCCTCCCCTGTGAGAGGCCGAGTGAACTGTCCTGAACCTCCTTTGCTGCCACGATGCCACATGGAAATCGTTTGAAGGCGGTGCATGAGGCTTGATGCTTCGCTGCTCGGCAATAGCAATAGGGCTATTGCTCTCGACTTGACCGTGTCGCGCACCCGCCTTGGGCGGGCGCTCGTCTGGAGTCGCCCAGTGGCCCCGCCCCGAGCCCGCTGTACATCTGCTGACGAGGGCGGGGCGGGATGACCGTTGTTGTGTGGAAGAATGCGCAGCGGCCGCACCATTTGCCCTTTCGTTGGATGAGCTTTCGTACTTGTACGACTCTGCCGTGGCGTAAGAAGCCTCGCCGGTTGAGGCATGTACTGCTCGCGTTGCCGGCAGGCAGGCAGGTGTAGGAGGCGCCCATCGCGGTTGTTGCATTGCTATGAAAACCTAGATCGTAACAACTCTAGCAGCAGAATGGCTGCCATTGCTGCGTGCGGCTGTTGGATGGTGACATCTGAATGGCGCACAGGCGGGGCATGCTCACTGGTTGGATGCGCTGACGGCTGGCTGATTGTCGGTGTACGGCCGTAGCGCTTGGCCATGGCGCGTGCCCTGGCCTCTCTGGCCCATACCTTCGAACTGGCCTTATGTAACTTGCCAACTTGCGACGTGTGACGGCTTGCGTGCGTTGCGTTTTGCGAGAGGTTACCGTATTCCACAACGTACCCATATTGCCTCCTACCTCCTTCTAAGGGCCCTATGCCGCCGCAAAAGGAGCCCAGCGCTCAATCATTACCATAGAATGCCACCCCCCTTCAGTTGCCTCGCACTTGCAACAACACCCAGGAGCGGTCCGACGGGGCTGTTGAAGGGGTGGCCCAACAGCGTCAAAGCATCCCGTCGGCCTTACCCACACCAACGAGGCCCCTGCCACCACCCTCACGCAAAGAGGGCAGAAAAGCACCGGCACGCGTGCCATACGGCAACTCGGTCAGAGAGTCATAACCTGGAGTCCTCATCTTTGCGTTACAGGCATCAGCATACAATTTTATAAAAGAACTGTGCTGTGGTTAGTTACTCGAGTGACACCAATTTCGGCATTTTGCTGCCTACATCGGAAACACATGGATGGGTGCCATGGCCTACGTGATGTGATAGGATTCCCTGCTGAATCCCATAACCCTGCTGATTTTGAACTTGGACACACTTTTGCACTCTTGCCAAAAACCGTGTCCTGAAGGTTGTTGGCTTCAAGGTTGAGGGGGCACAAGAGGTGGTGGCGGTGTGCCTGAACGGGTTCTTCTACAGCGACCCGCGCACACGCACTCAGTAGCGGTGCGACGCGGTTCGTGTCAATCTTGAACGACGGCAACAACTTGAACGCCAAGCACGACCTCGAGCTGGTGAAGTCCGGGCAACGAAACGTTGACGGCGAGTGGATCCCGGAGGTGGCCGTGTTCAAGTGCCAGGCGCAGCCGCTGCCGCACCCGTCGCGACCGTACGGGGCATATGCGAGCACTGCTGATTTCTCCTTTTTCACTGCTGATACTGCCTACGTAGTTGGCTTTGCGGGGCAGGATGCTCCACAGCTGAGCTGCAACAGCGGCGGCGTCTCCAGCGTAGCCTTCGGCCGGTCCTTCACGATCGACACGCACGCTGAGCCCGGATACTCCGGGAGCCCAATCTTCAACATCGACGGCTTTCTGATCGGTATGGTGAAAGGAGGCCACGACCCGACTGGCAACAGGCAGGTGACCGCTGTCCCCGCCCACATCATTGACGCTTTCCTGCAGTGCCTCGAGCCAAAGTTGCCGGGGATTCGGGCGTGACTCCCCTGGCGCTGTTTTGGCCGGTTACAGGGGCCTGGAGCTGTTTAGTGAGGCGGATGGGAAATGCCGTAGTGGTGAGGCGTTCCGCCCCAGGCTTCCACTGGAGTGTCGGCGGAGACAACCTTGCCTACGTGGAATGCAGTGGGTGGGTCCCATGGACCGCTATTGTGCACGTGATGGCAGTTAGGCAGAGGAGCAGGGCTCAAAGAAAGGGAGCAGGACCCGTCCCTGTGTGGAATGACGAATGAGTCGCGGCAATGGCGGCAAGTAAGCTCCATCCCGTCTATACCAAAGGACCGGTCAGGCACGAGGCTGAGAGGCAGGCAGGCAGTGCGTGGCGGCAGGGGTGGCACGGTAGCTGCGGCGGCGTGGTTCAAGGAGCCCAGGGTATCGGAGTTGGGGCAACACTCGGGCATCTGGCGTCTCAAAGCGGCCGCATGAGGAACGCTTGGTCGTTGGGTGGGCGGGCGCATTGATGTGCGAGTCCTCAGCATGGCCGGTGCCTTGGCACATTGGGTTCCCCCTTACGGGAATGGGCCATGTCGCCGCTGGCAGCCTGGCAGCCTGGAGCTGCTGTGCAGGTGCAGCCGGGCGGCAGGGTAGGGCCGGGCGGCAGTGACAGGACTTACATGTCGCCCGACATTCCGAATCCAAGCGCAGCGTGCTCGAAACAGTAGTGGCCCAGCGCAAGAAATGGCCCCGAAAGCGTCACCGTTGCCAGAACAACGCGTGAAAGAAGCGGAAGCGCGGGGTTAGTTGGGCCTAGCACGCCACTGCTCCACGCCCCGAGCATGAAGGTCGAAGCGCAGGCGCGACGCTCTCCTGCTCAGCAGCGATCCTGCCCAACAGGAGCAGCACTAATCCGCTAAGCGCCGACTCGAGGTCGAGCTGCGGACGGGCCGAAGGAAGGCCATCTGGTAAACTTTCCTCTCCGGCCGCATCCTCGAACACGCTTCTGCAAACCAACACGGACACCCTCCGTCGCAAGCCATTCAAATACCGACGAACGGAAGAGCGCCGCGGCACCGGCCCTGTAGATTCCGCGCATTCCTGCCCTACCCACGAGGAATCCAGCCATGGCCATACCAAGACAAGACAACGAGCATTGTGAGACCATGACAACGTCCGCCATATCGCACGCTCTGCAGCTCAAGAGCCCTCCCAAGATTGGCGCATCAGCAACCTTACGCGCTATCCTCCCCCAATCCTCATGCGCCTTCGTCACCTGTACCCTGCCTTTCCCCCCACCCCCACCACCTCACCCACTGCCCCATTCCTCATATGCTAAGGCTACGGGTTCAGGCCCGTCAGCCCCGCAGCGAGGACGGCAGCGGCTGCGCCTGCCGCAGCAGCGCCAGCGCCGCCGCCGTGTTGCCGGCAAGCAGCTCGCAGTGTACGAGCAACAGACCCGCGGGTCGGTGCCCGGGCTGCAGCGCCAGCGCGCGCCGCACCAGCGCGACTGCCTGGGCCGTCTCGCCCTGCGCCGCAAACAGCGCCGCCAAGTTGGTGTAGGTGGCGGCGACGGCGGCGGGGCCCGTCAGCGCCGCCAGCGCGGCGGCGTTGCCCAGCGGGTACACCTCATCCCGCGCCGCCGCGCCCACGGGCCCGCCCGCTGAGCCGGCGAGTGGCGAGGCAAAGGTGGCGGCAGAGGGGCCGGCCGCCGCAGCGAAATGTGAGGCGGAGGACGCGGCCGCCGCCGCCACCGCTGCCTCCCGTTCTTGCGCCGCCGTGAGCCATAGGGAGAGGCACTCTACCGCCTCCGCCGGCTGCTCTAGCTGGCACAGGGCCTCGGCCGCATAGCACGTGGCCAGGAACGAGTACTCGGAAGCCGCCGCCGCCGCTGCAGCAGCAGCGGCCGTCGCCGTTGCGGCAGCGGCGCCGCCGCCGCCTGTGGCGGCGGCAGACCCTCCGGCGCCGCCGGCGCCAGACTCGGGCGCCGCCTCCGCGGCGGCCGCCGCAGCGCCCAGCGCCTGTGCTGCCCCAAGCGCGGCGGCCCACTCCTGCGCCTGCAGCTGCGCGTACGCCAAGTTGGCCAGCACCGCACGCCGGACCACCGCCAGCTCCTCCGACAGGGCGGCGCGGGCATCTGGGGTCGGGGCGGGGAGCGGAACAGCCACTTCACATGAGCGATACTCGCCGGAATGACCCGGACGAATCTACCGGATTGTGCGGGAGCGGGACGACTCTGTCGGGGACACGGAAACATGGGTGCAGGGCGAGGGAGCTGGGCCACCAGGCAGAGGACGAGTGCCCACGGAGGGCCCGCACCGCGGCCCCCAAAGGGTCAGAACTCAGAAGGGCCTGCAAGGCTGTCCTCAACGCAGCACACAGCGCTGGAGCCGCAGCGCCCGAGTGCGCACCGGTGCCGTGCGCTTCACGTGATCCGTTGGTCGGGTGGTGGTGAGGCGGGGCCGCAGCGCAGCCCCCAGGCCGCGCCTCCTCCGCTCCATTCGCCAGGCCCGCGGGTCGCTGAGACTGCTGCTCCCCCGCCTGCTGCTGCTCCGGTATCCGCGGCGGCAAGGGGAGATAAAAGTCTCCGAGGGCTGCAACGCCAGGCGCCGCCGCCGCCACCTGCCCGCGGTCGGGGGTAGACCCGGCGGCGGCGGCGGCGCTCTCCACGCTGCCACCACCGCCACCACCGGCGGCACCGGCGGTGGCGCCGTCCGGCCCCGGTGCCCCCGCGGCCGCCTGCGTCGCCCCCTCCTCCAGCTTGTCGCTGCTGCTCTGCCACTGCGGCGCACCCGAGGGAGAGGTTTGGGTTTAGGAGGGGGAGCCGACAGAGGGGAGGAGTGGGCGGCTGAGACAACCGTCTAAAGGTTCAGCGCCAACCGTTCCAGCAGTCTTGCCGCGCACCCTCCGCGTCAAGTCCAGGCGGTGCAGCCTCCGCCCGACGCCACCCAACCACAGCGCTGCCTCGCCGCGCCCCAACCCGGCGCCCGGGCCGCCACCCCGCCCCGCTTGCCCCCTGAGGAACCCCGCCCCGCCACCGTGCCGCCCGCACCGCCACCGCACACCGCCACCCGCCTTGCCACCGGCCTCAACCCCCCTCAGCCGTCAGCCCCCTCAGCCCCCTCCTCCTTACGCTCCCCCCGCCTCCCCCTGCCCCCCCACCTGCTCGTGCGCCTCGCTCTGCGCGTCGAGCTGCTGCAGCGCCGTCTGCAGCGCCGCCACCGCCTCCGACAGCAGCGACCCCGGGGAGGCCTCCTCGCCGTCCCGCCCCGCGGCAGCAGCGGCAGCTGTGGGCTCCGCCTGAGGGCCGCGCTGCGACGCCTCTTGCTCCCGCCGCTGCCGCTGCCGCTGCCGGTACAGGCCCAGCGCCGCCTCCGCCGTGCGCAGCCACAGCAGCGGCTACGGGGCAGGGCCAGGAACGTGGGGACGCGAAGCGGCGCCTCGGCGGCAGCGACGCAGGCACGTGCTCCCTTTCATACGACCCCGGTGGGGGGTCGAGGTTTGAAAACGTGGATGCTTCCCTCTCGGGGGGGAGGTGCGTGGAGCCTCTGGGTGCGGCAACGCAACAAGTCAGCCAGCGCCCGGCCACCTGCACCTCTTCTCTGCCTCGCCTGCGGAAGTGGTAGTCCCGCCCCCGACTTGTCTCCCTCTCCAACCCGGCATCGGCCCCACCAGCTCCCCCCCAACCCCTGCGCCCCACTGCTGACCCCCGCACCGTGTTCACGTAGTGCGCCGCCGCCGCCGCGAAGCGCTCCCTGGCCGCCGCGTACTGCCCCAGCAGCAGGTGCTGCAGGCCCGCGTTGTACAACACCGCCGGCAGCGGCACAACCGCCGCCGCCGCCGAGGCCCCCGCTGCCGCCGGCTCGCGATCCCGCCCCTGCCCCTGCGCCTTCTGCTGCTGCTGCAACTGCGGACGCCCGCCGGCGCCAGCGCCGGTGCCAGCCCCGCCCGCACCACCGCCGCCCGCCGCCGCCGCCGCCTGCGAGAGGTAG